>OZ038516.1:6307824-6357824 GCA_964036315.1 Acanthosepion esculentum | reverse complement strand
ATGAAATGAATATGAATCAATTTCCTGTCCCCAGCTATGGGTTAAATAGTAGGGTCTGTATTTGGAAAAATATTTGTTATTCTCCAAAAATTGTTAATGCAATATTTATTAGCAAAAAGAAAAATTCTCACAATCTAAGATATACGGATTTCAGCTTTAAATAAAATACAAAGGGTTGATAAACCGTAAAAAACAAACAATGAATCAATGAAGGAGAAGAATCCAAGAGAGACGTGGGGAGAGAGAGAGAGAGAGAGAGAGAAACGTACAGACAAGGAGGAGAAAGGAAGCAAATTTTAAAACGAATAGGAAAGAAAGAACAAAATGAAAAAAAGAAAGCGAGAAATAAAGAAAGAAAGAAAGAGTGAAAGAAAGAAAGAAAGAAAGAAAGAAAGAAAGCGAGAAAGAAAGAAAGAAAGCTAGAAAGAAAGAAAGAGAGAAAGAAAGAAAGAGAGAAAGCAAGAAAGAAAGAAAGCGAGAAAGAAAGAAAGAAAGAGAGAAAGAATGAAAGAAAGAGAGAAAGAATGGAAGAAAGATAAAAGAAAGAATGAAAAAAGATATAATGTATGAAAAAATCAGAAAAATGAATGAATAAGAAATAAAGAAAGAAAGAGAAAAGAAGAACGCGAGAAACAAGCAAAGAAAGAAAGAAAGAAAGTAAGAAAGAGAGAAAGAGAGAAAGAAAGAAAGAAAGAGAGAAAGAATGGAAGAAAGAATGAAAAAAGATAGAATGTATGAAAAAAATTGGAAAAATTAATGAATAAAAAAGAGAAAGAAAGAAAGAAAGAGAAAAGAAGAAAGTGAGAAACAAGCAAAGAAAGAAAGAAAGAAAGCGAGAAAGAAGACAAGAAAGAAAGAAAGAAAGAGAGAAAGAAAGAATGAAAGAAAGAAAGAAAAAAGCAAGAATGAAAGAAAGATAGAATGAAAGAAAAAACCATAAAAAATGAATGAATGATTGAATGAATGAAAGAAAGAAAGAAAGAAAGAAAAGAGAATAGAATGAATGAATAAATGAAAGACCCGATGAAAGAAAGAATGAATGAATGATGAACATAAATAAAATAAGAAAGAAAGTAATTTTCTATTATTGGAAAGAAACAGAGTGAAATTTTTCAATTAAAAATCAAAGGAGCGCTCAAATCGATTAGGCCCGATGCATTTCCTTAAACCCGACACAATGGCTACTTTATTTTAGGGACCTTCTTTGTCGGGCCATGAATTTTGCAATGTAACAATATAAATCAATATTTTACTAATCGATAATCCGATATTAAATCAAATCTGCTGAAATAATCGATTTCTCTAACGTCAGTGATCTCCTTGCATTATTAATTAAATTTGTTTATCGATAGATACGTTCTGCTAGAACATTTATCTGAATTAATTTTTTGTATCATAAGTCTTCTTCTATGTACCGTATCCCTTCAGGACGTGAACAATCATGGCTCTTCACAACTTCCTGACCTTTGTAAATCTCAATAAAGTATTGCTATCTCTCCAAATCCCCTGTTCTGCCAATCATTTGCACAAGCTAGTTAGGCTATTCGCTGCTTTCCTCTGTCCCCTTTCCCTTCAGTCTGCCCTGTGTGTGTTAAATTTTCTAAGTCTTCTTTCCTCATTTCCTTAGAAACTTCAACTTTTTCCGATTCTAAGTACATACTTTTAGTCTCCATTTTCCTTAAAACTACTCCGTTGTTCACATGTTCAGTCTATTGTACTCTCAGCATCCTTCTGTAGAACCACATCTTTGTGGCTTTAAGTTTTTTATTCATTTGCATATAGGAGGACTGATATTACATGGCAGTTTAGTATTCTTTTCTTTGTTTCAAACGAACTTTGACAGTTTCACACTCCTGCCCAGTCATAGGTGTGACGATAAACTGCATCCGACAACAAGGCCTCTGTTCGGGAGACTGGAGGTTTTGAGAAGCGAGGAACCACTTAATTGCTGGTGTGTCCAGATCCACCCTGTCTCGATGGTAGCATCTGTTATGGTTCCATCTATAGGTACATCGTATACCCCAAAGAAAAACAAAAACAAAACACAAAGAAAGTATAAAAATACATTTTTGCTATAAAAAAATATCAGTATTTCTCTTTTATATATTTAAAAAATGACCAAAATACATTTTATCTGTAGGTGAAGGCATACTGTTACGTTCAAAATATATTTAGTTTGTTTAGCGAAGACGGAAATACACACCAAGTCAATCATCAAATGACAAAAAATGGTTTCTGAGTCAGAGGATCCCGCATCCTCCCGTTTAATAAACTAATCCTTTGAAAATAAATACTAACATTTTTCGACCAATGTGTCGCCGACAATAAAAAAATGCTTTGTGATCCCTTTGAAGAGTATTTAAGCAAAGTTTCTAGACCAGACAAGGAAGCAAACATACAAGGAACGGCAACGTTCAACATCAGTTCACGACACCACGGGTTAACAGAGATTCCCTTACTTATTCAGCTGTTTTCCTCACCAAGCTACGTGACACTTACACTCTTCCTCGCTAAACTATGTGACATTTACACTCTTCTTCACAAGCTACGTGACATTCACCCCTCTTTTCCACCAAGCTTCGTGACACTTACACTCTTGCTAAGCAAGCTACGTGACATTCACCTCTCTTCCTCACCAAGCTACATGACACTTAACTTCTTCCTCATCAAGTTACATGACACTTAAACTCTTCCTCACCAAACTACGTGACATTCACTATTCTTCCTCGCCAAGTTACGTGACACTTAAACTCTTTCTAGCCAAGCTACATGACACTTAACCTCTTCCTCACCAATTTACATGACACTTAAACTCTTCCTCACCAAACTATGTGACATTCACTATTCTTCCTCGCCAAGTTACGTGACACTTAAACTCTTCCTCGCCAAGCTACGTGACATTCAATTATCTTCCTCACTTAGCTCCGTGACACTTACACTCTTCCTCACCAAGTTACGAGATATTTACTCTCTTCCTCGTCAACATATATGACATTTTCACCCTTCCTCGCCAAGCTACGTTATATTTACACTCTTCCTCATTAAGCTACGCGACACTTACACTCTTTCTCCCCAAACTACGTGACATTTACTCATTCCTCCTCACTTTCTCACTTGCCTCTTTTTTTCTCACACGTACACGCGAAGAAATCCCATTTCTTTTCATCTTAACAAACAGCTACGAACATGAACTTTAACATTCGTAGACGCTGAGAAAAATTTAGTTGTAAAAAAGGAATATGAAAGTATTTTATATTAAAAAAAACTATCTCGCCTTTTTCTTTGTTGTGGGTTGATTCAAATCTGCAGGAAGTTGAAGGCGTACAATTGTGTTCGAAATATTTAGATTTCGGCGTTAAATAACCCATAGAGGTGTTGATGTGACGCTAAAGGAAATCGACCAATCGACCGATCAATCCTACCTGGTCTTTTGAACAGGAGTAGAGGTTTATCCCTTGTTTGTTGTTTCGGATTGGGTTTCCGGTTCCTTTTAAGGTCTTCTCATTCTCTTTCATTTTTAGTAGCCCTTTGTGGCTTAGCATTCAAAAATACAAAGGAGCGCTCAAATCGATAAGTTTTTCATTCTCTCTTTTTCTTTCTTCCATTCATTCTCTCTTTCTTTAGACAATAGTACAATTACCTGCGTACTTGGTATCTCTCTCTCTCCCCCTATCTATCTATCTATCTATCTATCTATATAGATAGATAGATAGATAGATAGATAGATAGATAGATAGATTGTATGCCTTCAACTTCCTGCAGATTTGAATCAACCCACAACAAAGAAAAAGGCGAGATAGGTTTTTTAAATATAAAATGTCATATATAGATAGATAGATAGATAGACAGACAGATAGATAGATAGATAGATAGATAGATAGATAGAAATGAACGGATTGAGATAGATAGATAGATAGATAGATAGATAGATAGATAGATACAATAACACATATCTATCTATCTATCTATCTATCTATCTATCTATCTATCTATCTATCTATCTAATTCTGTTCAGATCTATCTATCTATCTATCTATCTATCTTAATTTTTAGATGACATCTTTACACATGCGCCTTTCAATTTCAATAGGCAACTTAAATTAATCTTATGAAAACGGCGATCCATTCCTAGGATGGAGAGAATAATTTATGCTTTTTTTAAAAAGATTTTATCGTACCTACAACTAAAATGTAAAAAAAAATTAAAGTACAAAAAGAAAATAAATAAAAATGTGTTGACGTTGAGTTGAGATGAAGAAAAACAAACTAAAATGAAAGTTTTCAGTTTCGTCTTGAAACAAAGTTCGTCTCTGCCGGAAGTAACATTTGGGTAACATGGCGACACTCAGATGAGACTAACGCTTTGACAAGAATCACGAAGAAGATCAAAATCATTCTCGGGTCGTACTTAAATTCTTTGATTCCAGGAACTTTTCCGATGATAATAGATCAGCCATTTTTTTTATGATGTTTTACTTCAGAATGCAAAAGAAAGCCCGACCCAAACACAATTCATTAAAAAAAAAAAAAGAGAGGAGACAAAAGGACGCTGACAATAGAAACTTTCCAGGCGAATTTTCGGCTGTCAAAAGACAACGTTAACGGTTTGCTTTGACATCTGGGAATGGCTGACGTCAAATGTCAAAATCACGTGGGTTATTTGAAATGTTATTTAGACAATAGTACAGTTACCTGCGTAATTGCTATCTCTATCTATCTCTCCATCCCCCTATCTATCTATCTATCTATCTATCTATCTATCTATCTATCTATCTATCTATCTATCTATCTAATTCTGTTCAGATCTATCTATCTATCTACCTATCTATCTATCTATCTATCTATCTATCTAATTCTGTTCAGATCTATCTATCTATCTATCTATCTATCTATCTATCTATCTATCTATCTATCTATCTAATTCTGTTCAGATCTATCTATCTCTTTCATTTCATAACTATCTACTTTCTAAGATAATGGTTATTTTTTATTTATCAATCCGACAGATTGTTATCTACATAAATCTTATTTTTAGTGGATAATCGTATTTGAGTATTTTGTCTACCGGTCTGAGTATTGGAGAAATCTTATTGAAGAAAAATCTATCTATATTGCATTATATCTCTGCTTTATGTGAAGTCGGAGAAAAGGAATCCTGCCAACAACTGCACTTAGATTGGAAAAGAAGAACGAAGAGAATGAAGAAATGAAAGAGGAAAAAGAACAAGAAGAAAGAAAGAACGAAAGAATGAAAGAAAAAGCAAAATGAGGGGAAAGAGAAGAAGAAGAAGAAGAAGAAGAAGAAGAAGAAGAAGAAGAAGAAGAAGGTAGAAACATCGAAAGTAAGAAAGAAAAAGAGAAGTGATGGGAAAGTGAAGAAAACAATAACAAAAGGAGGTAGGAAGAACGAAAGTAAGAAAGAAAAAGAAAATTGAGAAGAAGAAGGTTGGAAGAAGAATGGATGAAGAAGAAGAAGAAGAAAACTAAAACAACAAAAGGAGGTAGAAAAAAAGAAAGAAAGAAATAGGAAACTGAGAAGAAGAAGGAGGAGGAGGAGAAGAAGAAGAAGAAGAAGAGGAAGAAGAAGAAGAAGAAAGCCTGGTGAATAGAAATAATGAGAAACGAACTGAAAGGAAAGAAATGGAAAAGTGTCGAAGAAAGAAAAGGAATGAACAAAAAAGGAAGAAATAAAACGGAAAAATAGAAGAAAAAAGAGTGAAAAAAATTAAAGTGAATACTAAAAAGAAAGAAAAGAAAGAAAAGGAAAAAGGAGGAAAAAGAGTAGAAGAAAAAATAACGTGAATAAAAGAAAGAAAGAAAAGAAAAGAAGGATATAAAGGCAAAGATTAGAAGAAAAATAAAGAGAATATTAAAAAGAAAGAAAAGAAAACGAAGGAAAAAGGAGGAAAAAGAGTAGAAGAAAAATAAAGTGAATACTTAAAAGAAAGAAAAGAAGAAAAGGAAAAACCAGGAAAAAGAGAAGAAAAATAAAGTGAATACTAAAAAGAAAGAGAAGATAAAGAATGAAAAAGAAGGAAAACGTGTATAATAAAATAAAGTGAATACGAAACGTAAGAAAAGAGAAAGAAGGAAAAAAGCAAAAGAGTTGAAGAAAAATAAAGGGAATACTAATGTTATGGTCCAATATATTCTCTCCTGGGTTAAATTTTCTTTTTGGTACAAACGACGTTGGTGATTGCTTTGTCTGTTTTGGCAGTAATTTGTCGAATACCAATCTAATTTTTCGGGCGAACATCACTTCCGCCGGTGATAATGCCGATGGCGTAGTACTGTTCGGTGTAATTCTATATATTTGCAAGAATTGTTGTAAAGCCTTTTCTGTTGGTACGTCATAAACTTTCCTTTGTGCTCTTTTTAGTGTATCTACAAACCTCTCCGCTTTCCCGTTTGATCTTGGGTGATATGGCGGGGATTTGATGTGTTTCACCTGAAAAGTATCACAAAATTCTTGAAAATCCGCAGATGTAAATTGTGTCCCATTATCGGTGACTAAACAACCAACCACTCCGAAACGAGCAAACAGCTCGTGAAGGCAATTTATTGTAGTCTCAGATGTAGGTTTTCTACAACGAAATACTTCTGGCCATTTGCTGTAATTTTCTACTACAATCAAGTAGTAAAACCATCTAATGGACCTGCAAAGTCTACATGGATTCTCGACCACGGTCGATCTGTCTTAGGCCATGGCTTATGGATGATCGGCGGTGCTTTGGCTGCTAAGGAAGAGCCCTTGCATTTTTCCACCATATGTATAATATCTTGATCCATGTTTGGCCAGTACACGTAACTTCGCATTAAGGATTTCATCCTGTTCTTTCCTGGGTGGCCCATGTTAAAATCCTTGAGGATTTGCCTTTGTAGCGTTTTCGGGATTACCACTCTTTCATTATATAGTAGAACATTATCACATAACGAAAAACTGTCTGATACATGTTTATCTTTTCCTGCAATTTTTGTTTTCGTTTGCTTTATAAATTTGTCATTCACTGCTTCATTTCTTATTTCCTGTAATGTGACGGGGAGGTTTCGAATTGTTCTACATAATGATGTTCTAATATCTTCCTCATCTCGTAGAGCTGCAATTACGGAATCTTCCAATGGCTCCGTTTTCTTTGGTATTTAGTCTCGAAAGACCATTTGCATGCCCGATTTTGTTTGATGGAAGATACTCCAATTTAAAGTTGTAGTTCAATAAAATCGTCCCCCATCTCAGTAATCAATTAGCAGTGAAGACAGGTAGACCTTTCTTTGATCCAAATATTGTCAATAACGGCTTGTGGTTCGTCTGTAAGGTGAAAAATCTACCGTAAATATATCTGTGGAATCTCGTAACCGCAAAAATAATCCCCAGCTTCTTTTTCGATTTGCGAGTAATTTTGTTCGGCTGGTAGCAACGTTCTTGACGCATGCGCGATGGATTTTAGTGTCCCATCCGGCATTTTATGAAGTATACATGTCCCAACACCATAGGCACTCGCGTCACTGGCGACTATTATTTCCAATTTTGGGTCATAATGCGCTAAAAATAAATCTGCTGTTAGAGTCTTAATGATTTTGTCGAAAGTTTTCTGACATTAATCTGACCATTCCCAAACTTTTTCCTTCTTCAACAGTTCGTTCAGGGGTGCGCGTAATTTGTGCATGTTAGAAATAAACTCTTGATAATAAGTTACTAGGCCCAAGAAGCTTTGTAATTCGACTAAATTTTTTGGAGCCGGCATTTTTTTTTTATTGCCGTGGCCCTTTCTGCGTCTGGTCTTCTTCCTCCTTCGTCAATAATATGGCCTAAATATTTTATCTCCTTCATAAAGAAGTCATATTTATTTTCCTTTACCTTAAAACCGTAGTTTTGTATATGCCTGCAAACCTCTTGAACGTGTTCCCAGTGTTGTTCAATATTTTTGCTATTTATCAGGATGTCATCATCGTGAAATCCAGTCTGCCTAGCATAGTGTCCATTATTTGCTGAAATATCGCCGACGCGACCTTGATCCCGAATGGTAATTTCTGGAATTATATAATCCTTCATGCACGACAACCTCGAGCTTTCCTCATCTACTGGTACTTGTAGGTATGCTTCTCTCAAGTCTATCTTTGAAAAAAAATTTTCTCCGTGTAACTTTGTGAAAACTTCCTCTGGACTAGGGAGAGGATAGTGATAATCCTTAATAGCTGCATTAAATCCCGTCGAGAAATCAGCGCATACTCGTATCTCACCCGATTTCTTTTTCGCGTAAACCGTAGGTGCGGCCCATTGACTATATTCCACCTTTGTCAATATACCGGTTTTCACGAGTCTATCCAACTCTTCGTCTATTTTTTCTAAAGCTGCGAACGGTACATTTCTTTTCTTCTTGAAAATGGGTTGTACATTTTCTTTTAGTTCGATTTTTACTGTCATTTTTTACGCCTCTCAAGGCCGATTGAAAATACTTCGGGGAAACTCTCCTTTAATTTTCTCTGCCTTGGGTTGAGGCGCCCACTCAGTCTGAACCGAACTCAGGGGTAGCTGGCCGCACGCTCCCTGAGTATCCGTAGATTGTTCGACCGGTCACTGGCCAAGTTCCGCCTGCTGCCACGTTGTGTTAAATTTTAGATCCAGTAGGCGGGGGGTATTGTCCATACGCTCACGGTCGATTGAGGATGTAGGCACGGCTGTGAGGGTGGGCGGCAGAAAAATTAGAATGTGGCGAAAAAAGGAAATAATATCTGTAGAAGCCGAATAACAATGTGTAAAATATTGATGTCTTTTATATAAGGAAACAACAACAGTAGAAAGGATTACAGAAAGGATAGAAAAGCAATTAACATAAGAAAAGAGGACTACTCCTCTACCAATTTTCCAACAGAGAAAGGTGTGTGTGTGATTAACTCGTTCCAATCGACTTGGGAGGATGTGTGGCTCGTAATTCCAGCCCTACGTGGAAGTGTAGCTTTTCAGTTTGTTGTCGTAAATGACAAACGTTATGTTTCAGCGGCTTTTCAATGCGACTGCTACAACGACGATGATATTTCTTGAAGTCCTTATCTCTGACTCGTCACTGGACCGACTCACTGCGACGACAGTCTTTCTACCCAGACTGTTTCACCGACGTCACTCCCAACGTAACTCTCCTATTCAGCATAACTCGCGTTTATAAGCAACCGAAGGTTATAAGCCAGGTTGTTCACGCGCTTAACACGAGTGTCGCTATAATCACGTGTATTTGCAAAGTTTCTGTTGCTTACTCAGATCTATTTCAAATCTCTTAGTGGATAAAATTAATTCGTTCATTCCAATTGTCTTTTCGATGACCAAATTCAGCGGATACAACTTATGTTTAGATTAGATTTCGCTAGCGGTAAACATACACTGATCTTACCTCCCCGGTCCAATTTACTTCAATATGTTTTTATCAAAAATATTATTTTCGTCTTTTTTTTTTGTTGACCCAAATTAAACATCGTCTCCTGCCCTTTGCATTTGTTTATAAACAAGTCTTCACCAACCCGATTTGAAATTCACTCTTTATCCATCAGCCGTCTTAGGTTTCATATATCATTGTTCTAGATTCTTTCCTATTAATAGCGCTGACACAGTTTGTAACTTCACGGAAGATCGTGTTTTCCATTTTCAATCAATAAACGTTATATTTGCGTGTGTGCATTCATGTGGGTGTGTGCGTCAACCTCTCTCTTTTACACCGCGTCGAACTGCGTTTCTTCAATATCCTAGAATCTCCGCGTCGAACTTCGTTTCTTCAATATCCTCGTCGTCACTGTTATGGTCCAATATCCTCGTCGCAACTGTTATGGTCCAAGGTTAGGACCAAGGAATAACAACACGAACACAAGAGTAGAAATAACAAAGATATATTAAACAGAATAATAATAATACAAGACGTGGAAGGTGTTAGTATGACTGTCACTTTGGTTTGGAGTGAACTACTATTGGCTCGACACGATTCGATAATTAAGAGTGCCCCCACGAGGAAAGTATGTGGCACAAGGCCGAGTTTAACGTGGGTTTCTACGAGCCCGTAAGTTCGGCCAAAAATACTCCCTTAAGAACCCGAAAAAAACGGGTTCAGGGCTAGTCTACCTACCCGGACGAAACTTATTTATAGTGTCAGGAAGAGTTCACTGTCGTTATAGGTAGTGTCCCAAAACAACTAAATAGAAAGAAAAGAAAAAGAAGGAAAAAGCGTAGAAAAAAATAAAGTGAGTACTAAAAAGAAAGAAAAGAAAAAGAAGGAAAAAAGAAGGAAAAAGTGTAGAAGAAAACTAAAGTGAATACTAAAAAGAAAGAAAAGAAAAAGAAGGAAAAAATGAAAAAGTGTAAAAGAAAAATAAAGAGAATACCAAAAAGAAAGAAAAGAAAACGAAATAAAAAAGGAAAAAATTAGAAAAAACTAAAGTGAATAATTAAAAGTAAAAAGAAAGAGAAAGAAGAAAAAAAGAAGGAAAAAGAGTTGAAGAAAAATAAAGTGAATATTAAAAGAATGAAAAGGAAAAGAAGGAAAAAGAGCAGAAGAAAAATAAAATGCATACAAATATGAAGGAAATGAAAAAGTAGGAAAAAACGAGGAAAAAGAGTAGAAGAAAAATAAAGTGAATACAAAAAAGAATGAAAAGAAGGAAAAAAGAAGGAAAAAGTGTAGAAGAAAATAAAGTGAATACAAAAAAGAATGAAAAGAAAAAGAAGGAAAAAAGAAGGAAAAAGTGTAGAAGAAAATAAAGTGAATACAAAAAAGAAAGAAAAGAAAAAGGAGGGAAAAAGAAGGAAAAAGTGTAGAAGAAAATAAAGTGAATACAAAAAAGAAAGAAAAGAAAAAGAAGGGAAAAAGAAGGAAAAAGTGTAGAAGAAAAAAAGTGAATACAAAAAAGAAAGAAAAGAAAAAGAAGGAAAAAAGAAGGAAAAAGTGTAGAAGAAAAAAAGTGAATACAAAAAAGAAAGAAAAGAAAAAGAAGGAAAAAAGAAGGAAAAAGTGTAGAAGAAAATAAAGTGAATACAAAAAAGAAAGAAAAGAAAAAGAAGGAAAAAAGAAGGAAAAAGTGTAGAAGAAAATAAAGTGAATACAAAAAAGAAAGAAAAGAAAAAGAAGGGAAAAAGAAGGAAAAAGTGTAGAAGAAAATAAAGTGAATACAAAAAAGAAAGAAAAGAAAAAGAAGGAAAAAAGAAGGAAAAAGTGTAGAAGAAAATAAAGTGAATACAAAAAAGAAAGAAAAGAAAAAGAAGGGAAAAAGAAGGAAAAAGTGTAGAAGAAAATAAAGTGAATACAAAAAAGAAAGAAAAGAAAAAGAAGGAAAAAAGAAGGAAAAAGTGTAGAAGAAAATAAAGTGAATACAAAAAAGAAAGAAAAGAAAAAGAAGGAAAAAAGAAGGAAAAAGTGTAGAAGAAAATAAAGTGAATACAAAAAAGAAAGAAAAGAAAAAGGAGGGAAAAAGAAGGAAAAAGTGTAGAAGAAAATAAAGTGAATACAAAAAAGAAAGAAAAGAAAAAGAAGGAAAAAAGAAGGAAAAAGTGTAGAAGAAAATAAAGTGAATACAAAAAACAAAGAAAAGAAAAAGAAGGAAAAAAGAAGGAAAAAGTGTAGAAGAAAATAAAGTGAATACAAAAAAGAAAGAAAAGAAAAAGAAGGGAAAAAGAAGGAAAAAGTGTAGAAGAAAAAAAGTGAATACAAAAAAGAAAGAAAAGAAAAAGAAGGAAAAAAGAAGGAAAAAGTGTAGAAGAAAATAAAGTGAATACAAAAAAGAAAGAAAAGAAAAAGGAGGGAAAAAGAAGGAAAAAGTGTAGAAGAAAATAAAGTGAATACAAAAAAGAAAGAAAAGAAAAAGAAGGAAAAAAGAAGGAAAAAGTGTAGAAGAAAATAAAGTGAATACAAAAAAGAAAGAAAAGAAAAAGAAGGAAAAAAGAAGGAAAAAGTGTAGAAGAAAATAAAGTGAATACAAAAAAGAAAGAAAAGAAAAAGAAGGGAAAAAGAAGGAAAAAGTGTAGAAGAAAATAAAGTGAATACAAAAAAGAAAGAAAAGAAAAAGGAGGAAAAAAGAAGGAAAAAGTGTAGAAGAAAATAAAGTGAATACAAAAAAGAAAGAAAAGAAAAAGAAGGGAAAAAGAAGGAAAAAGTGTAGAAGAAAAAAAGTGAATACAAAAAAGAAAGAAAAGAAAAAGAAGGAAAAAAGAAAGAAAAAGTGTAGAAGAAAATAAAGTGAATACAAAAAAGAAAGAAAAGAAAAAGAAGGAAAAAAGAAGGAAAAAGTGTAGAAGAAAATAAAGTGAATACAAAAAAGAAAGAAAAGAAAAAGAAGGAAAAAAGAAGGAAAAAGTGTAGAAGAAAATAAAGTGAATACAAAAAAGAAAGAAAAGAAAAAGGAGGGAAAAAGAAGGAAAAAGTGTAGAAGAAAATAAAGTGAATACAAAAAAGAAAGAAAAGAAAAAGAAGGGAAAAAGAAGGAAAAAATGTAGAAGAAAAAAGTGAATACAAAAAAGAAAGAAAAGAAAAAGAAGGAAAAAAGAAAGAAAAAGTGTAGAAGAAAATAAAGTGAATACAAAAAAGAAAGAAAAGAAAAAGGAGGGAAAAAGAAGGAAAAAGTGTAGAAGAAAATAAAGTGAATACAAAAAAGAAAGAAAAGAAAAAGAAGGAAAAAAGAAGGAAAAAGTTTAGAAGAAAATAAAGTGAATACAAAAAAGAAAGAAAAGAAAAAGAAGGAAAAAAGAAGGAAAAAGTGTAGAAGAAAATAAAGTGAATACAAAAAAGAAAGAAAAGAAAAAGAAGGAAAAAAGAAGGAAAAAGTGTAGAAGAAAATAAAGTGAATACAAAAAAGAAAGAAAAGAAAAAGAAGGAAAAAAGAAAGAAAAAGTGTAGAAGAAAATAAAGTGAATACAAAAAGAAAGAAAAGAAAAAGAATGAAAAAGTGTAGAAGAAAATAAAGTGAATACAAAAAAGAAAGAAAAGAAAAAGAAGGAAAAAAGAAGGAAAAAGTGTAGAAGAAAATAAAGTGAATACAAAAAAGAAAGAAAAGAAAAAGAAGGAAAAAAGAAGGAAAAAGTGTAGAAGAAAATAAAGTGAATACAAAAAAGAAAGAAAAGAAAAAGAAGGAAAAAAGAAGGAAAAAGTGTAGAAGAAAATGAAGTGAATACAAAAAAGAAAGAAAAGAAAAAGGAGGGAAAAAGAAGGAAAAAGTGTAGAAGAAAATAAAGTGAATACAAAAAAGAAAGAAAAGAAAAAGAAGGAAAAAAGAAGGAAAAAGTGTAGAAGAAAATAAAGTGAATACAAAAAAGAAAGAAACGAAAAAGAAGGAAAAAAGAAAGAAAAAGTGTAGAAGAAAATAAAGTGAATACAAAAAGAAAGAAAAGAAAAAGAAGGAAAAAAGAAGGAAATAGTGTAGAAGAAAATAAAGTGAATACAAAAAAGAAAGAAAAGAAAAAGAAGGAAAAAGTGTAGAAGAAAATAAAGTGAATACAAAAAAGAAAGAAAAGAAAAAGAAGGGAAAAAGAAGGAAAAAGTGTAGAAGAAAATAAAGTGAATACAAAAAAGAAAGAAAAGAAAAAGAAGGAAAAAAGAAGGAAAAAGTGTAGAAGAAAATAAAGTGAATACAAAAAAGAAAGAAAAGAAAAAGAAGGAAAAAGTGTAGAAGAAAATGAAGTGAATACAAAAAAGAAAGAAAAGAAAAAGAAGGGAAAAAGAAGGGAAAAGTGTAGAAGAAAATAAAGTGAATACAAAAAAGAAAGAAAAGAAAAAGAAGGAAAAAAGAAGGGAAAAGTGTAGAAGAAAATAAAGTGAATACAAAAAAGAAAGAAAAGAAAAAGAAGGAAAAAAGAAGGAAAAAGTGTAGAAGAAAATAAAGTGAATACAAAAAAGAAAGAAAAGAAAAAGAAGGAAAAAAGAAGGAAAAAGTGTAGAAGAAAATAAAGTGAATACAAAAAAGAAAGAAAAGAAAAAGAAGGGAAAAAGAAGGAAAAAGTGTAGAAGAAAATAAAGTGAATACAAAAAAGAAAGAAAAGAAAAAGGAGGGAAAAAGAAGGAAAAAGTGTAGAAGAAAAAAAGTGAATACAAAAAAGAAAGAAAAGAAAAAGAAGGAAAAAAGAAGGAAAAAGTGTAGAAGAAAATAAAGTGAATACAAAAAAGAAAGAAAACAAAAAGAAGGAAAAAAGAAGGAAAAAGTGTAGAAGAAAATAAAGTGAATACAAAAAAGAAAGAAAAGAAAAAGGAGGGAAAAAAAAGGAAAAAGTGTAGAAGAAAATAAAGTGAATACAAAAAAGAAAGAAAAGAAAAAGAAGGGAAAATAAAGAAAAAGTGTAGAAGAAAAAAAGTGAATACAAAAAAGAAAGAAAAGAAAAAGAAGGGAAAAAGAAGGAAAAAGTGTAGAAGAAAATAAAGTGAATACAAAAAAGAAAGAAAAGAAAAAGAAGGAAAAAAGAAGGAAATAGTGTAGAAGAAAATAAAGTGAATACAAAAAAGAAAGAAAAGAAAAAGAAGGAAAAAAGAAGGAAAAAGTGTAGACGAAAATAAAGTGAATACAAAAAAGAAAGAAAAGAAAAAGAAGGGAAAAAGTAGGAAAAAGTGTAGAAGAAAATAAAGTGAATACAAAAAAGAAAGAAAACAAAAGAAGGAAAAAAGAAGGAAAAAGTGTAGAAGAAAATAAAGTGAATACAAAAAAGAAAGAAAAGAAAAAGAAGGAAAAAAGAAGGAAAAAGTGTAGAAGAAAATAAAGTGAATACAAAAAAGTAAGAAAAGAAAAAGAAGGGAAAAAGAAGGAAAAAGTGTAGAAGAAAATAAAGTGAATACAAAAAAGAAAGAAAAGAAAAAGAAGGAAAAAAGAAGGAAAAAGTGTAGAAGAAAATAAAGTGAATACAAAAAAGAAAGAAAAGAAAAAGAAGGAAAAAAGAAGGAAAAAGTGTAGAAGAAAATAAAGTGAATACAAAAAAGAAAGAAAAGAAAAAGAAGGAAAAAAGAAGGAAAAAGTGTAGAAGAAAATAAAGTGAATACAAAAAAGAAAGAAAAGAAAAAGAAGGAAAAAAGAAGGAAAAAGTGTAGAAGAAAATAAAGTGAATACAAAAAAGAAAGAAAAGAAAAAGAAGGAAAAAAGAAGGAAAAAGTGTAGAAGAAAATAAAGTGAATACAAAAAAGAAAGAAAAGAAAAAGAAGGAAAAAAGAAGGAAAAAGTGTAGAAGAAAATAAAGTGAATACAAAAAAGAAAGAAAAGAAAAAGAAGGAAAAAAGAAGGAAAAAGTGTAGAAGAAAATAAAGTGAATACAAAAAAGAAAGAAAAGAAAAAGAAGGAAAAAAGAAGGAAAAAGTGTAGAAGAAAATAAAGTGAATACAAAAAAGAAAGAAAAGAAAAAGAAGGAAAAAAGAAGGAAAAAGTGTAGAAGAAAATAAAGTGAATACAAAAAAGAAAGAAAAGAAAAAGAAGGAAAAAAGAAGGAAAAAGTGTAGAAGAAAATAAAGTGAATACAAAAAAGAAAGAAAAGAAAATGAAGGAAAAAAGAAGGAAAAAGTGTAGAAGAAAATAAAGTGAATACAAAAAAGAAAGAAAAGAAAAAGAAGGAAAAAAGAAGGAAAAAGTGTAGAAGAAAATAAAGTGAATACAAAAAAGAAAGAAAAGAAAAAGAAGGAAAAAAGAAGGAAAAAGTGTAGAAGAAAATAAAGTGAATACACAAAAGAAAGAAAAGAAAAAGAAGGAAAAAAGAAGGAAAAAGTGTAGAAGAAAATAAAGTGAATACAAAAAAGAAAGAAAAGAAAAAGAAGGAAAAAAGAAGGAAAAAGTGTAGAAGAAAATAAAGTGAATACAAAAAAGAAAGAAAAGAAAAAGAAGGTAAAAAGAAGGAGAAAGTGTAGAAGAAAATAAAGTGAATACAAAAAAGAAAGAAAAGAAAAAGAAGGAAAAAAGAAGGAAAAAGTGTAGAAGAAAATAAAGTGAATACAAAAAAGAAAGAAAAGAAAAAGAAAGAAAAAAGAAGGAAAAAGTGTAGAAGAAAATAAAGTGAATACAAAAAAGAAAGAAAAGAAAAAGAAGGAAAAAAGAAGGAAAAAGTGTAGAAGAAAATAAAGTGAATACAAAAAAGAAAGAAAAGAAAAAGAAGGAAAAAAGAAGGAAAAAGTGTAGAAGAAAATAAAGTGAATACAAAAAAGAAAGAAAAGAAAAAGAAGGAAAAAAGAAGGAAAAAGTGTAGAAGAAAATAAAGTGAATACAAAAAAGAAAGAAAAGAAAAAGAAGGAAAAAAGAAGGAAAAAGTGTAGAAGAAAATAAAGTGAATACAAAAAAGAAAGAAAAGAAAAAGGAGGGAAAAAGAAGGAAAAAGTGTAGAAGAAAATAAAGTGAATACAAAAAAGAAAGAAAAGAAAAAGAAGGGAAAAAGAAGGAAAAAGTGTAGAAGAAAAAAAGTGAATACAAAAAAGAAAGAAAAGAAAAAGAAGGGAAAAAGAAGGAAAAAGTGAAGAAGAAAATAAAGTGAATACAAAAAAGAAAGAAAAGAAAAAGAAGGAAAAAAGAAGGAAAAAGTGTAGAAGAAAATAAAGTGAATACAAAAAAGAAAGAAAAGAAAAAGAAGGGAAAAAGAAGGAAAAAGTGTAGAAGAAAATAAAGTGAATACAAAAAAGAAAGAAAAGAAAAAGGAGGGAAAAAGAAGGAAAAAGTGTAGAAGAAAAAAGTGAATACAAAAAAGAAAGAAAAGAAAAAGAAGGAAAAAAGAAGGAAAAAGTGTAGAAGAATATAAAGTGAATACAAAAAAGAAAGAAAAGAAAAAGAAGGAAAAAAGAAGGAAAAAGTGTAGAAGAAAATAAAGTGAATACAAAAAAGAAAGAAAAGAAAAAGAAGGAAAAAAGAAGGAAAAAGTGTAGAAGAAAATAAAGTGAATACAAAAAAGAAAGAAAAGAAAAAGGAGGGAAAAAAAAGGAAAAAGTGTAGAAGAAAATAAAGTGAATACAAAAAAGAAAGAAAAGAAAAAGAAGGGAAAAAGAAGGAAAAAGTGTAGAAGAAAAAAAGTGAATACAAAAAAGAAAGAAAAGAAAAAGAAGGGAAAAAGAAGGAAAAAGTGTAGAAGAAAATAAAGTGAATACAAAAAAGAAAGAAAAGAAAAAGAAGGAAAAAAGAAGGAAAAAGTGTAGAAGAAAATAAAGTGAAAACAAAAAAGAAAGAAAAGAAAAAGAAGGAAAAAAGAAGGAAAAAGTGTAGAAGAAAATAAAGTGAATACACAAAAGAAAGAAAAGAAAAAGAAGGGAAAAAGAAGGAAAAAGTGTAGAAGAAAATAAAGTGAATACAAAAAAGAAAGAAAAGAAAAAGAAGGAAAAAAGAAGGAAAAAGTGTAGAAGAAAATAAAGTGAATACAAAAAAGAAAGAAAAGAAAAAGAAGGAAAAAAGAAGGAGAAAGTGTAGAAGAAAATGAAGTGAATACAAAAAAGAAAGAAAAGAAAAAGAAGGGAAAAAGAAGGGAAAAGTGTAGAAGAAAATAAAGTGAATACAAAAAAGAAAGAAAAGAAAAAGAAGGAAAAAAGAAGGAAAAAGTGTAGAAGAAAATAAAGTGAATACAAAAAAGAAAGAAAAGAAAAAGAAGGAAAAAAGAAGGAAAAAGTGTAGAAGAAAATAAAGTGAATACAAAAAAGAAAGAAAAGAAAAAGAAGGAAAAAAGAAGGAAAAAGTGTAGAAGAAAATAAAGTGAATACAAAAAAGAAAGAAAAGAAAAAGAAGGAAAAAAGAAGGAAAAAGTGTAGAAGAAAATAAAGTGAATACAAAAAAGAAAGAAAAGAAAAAGAAGGAAAAAAGAAGGAAAAAGTGTAGAAGAAAATAAAGTGAATACAAAAAAGAAAGAAAAGAAAAAGAAGGAAAAAAGAAGGAAAAAGTGTAGAAGAAAATAAAGTGAATACAAAAAAGAAAGAAAAGAAAAAGAAGGAAAAAAGAAGGAAAAAGTGTAGAAGAAAATAAAGTGAATACAAAAAAGAAAGAAAAGAAAAAGAAGGAAAAAAGAAGGAAAAGTGTAGAAGAAAATAAAGTGAATACAAAAAAGAAAGAAAAGAAAAAGAAGGAAAAAAGAAGGAAAAAGTGTAGAAGAAAATAAAGTGAATACAAAAAAGAAAGAAAAGAAAAAGAAGGAAAAAAGAAGGAAAAAGTGTAGAAGAAAATAAAGTGAATACAAAAAAGAAAGAAAAGAAAAAGAAGGAAAAAAGAAGGAAAAAGTGTAGAAGAAAATGAAGTGAATACAAAAAAGAAAGAAAAGAAAAAGAAGGGAAAAAGAAGGGAAAAGTGTAGAAGAAAATAAAGTGAATACAAAAAAGAAAGAAAAGAAAAAGAAGGAAAAAAGAAGGAAAAAGTGTAGAAGAAAATAAAGTGAATACAAAAAAGAAAGAAAAGAAAAAGAAGGAAAAAAGAAGGAAAAAGTGTAGAAGAAAATAAAGTGAATACAAAAAAGAAAGAAAAGAAAAAGAAGGAAAAAAGAAGGAAAAAGTGTAGAAGAAAATAAAGTGAATACAAAAAAGAAAGAAAAGAAAAAGAAGGAAAAAAGAAGGAAAAAGTGTAGAAGAAAATAAAGTGAATACAAAAAAGAAAGAAAAGAAAAAGAAGGAAAAAAGAAGGAAAAAGTGTAGAAGAAAATAAAGTGAATACAAAAAAGAAAGAAAAGAAAAAGAAGGAAAAAAGAAGGAAAAAGTGTAGAAGAAAATAAAGTGAATACAAAAAAGAAAGAAAAGAAAAAGAAGGAAAAAAGAAGGAAAAAGTGTAGAAGAAAATAAAGTGAATACAAAAAAGAAAGAAAAGAAAAAGAAGGAAAAAAGAAGGAAAAAGTGTAGAAGAAAATAAAGTGAATACAAAAAAGAAAGAAAAGAAAAAGAAGGAAAAAGTGTAGAAGAAAAATAAAGTGAAAATGGAAAATGGATAACGAGAATAAAAAGAAAGAAAAAAGTATAAAAATGGTAAGAATGGAAAATGGCGTTTGAAGACTTCATGATGACGACCCACATCTCGTCTTGCTGGTCATTGAAAATTCGTCGTCGTTTGTTGAGAGGATTTCTTCCGTTATTTTCTCAGCGATTCTAAAATGATTATGACGATTTCAAATCTGCAGCGTTGTCGTTGGTTTTATGTTTTGATTGACGGCAAAATATTCGTTAGAGTCAAAACAAAATCTTTATGGCTCGGATTTGATGGACAGGAAATGATGGGCTTGGATACGAGAGAAAGCATTTATGGATTGAGAAAGATTATATAGCGTCAATCAAGAAAAGAGAAGAGGGCGAGAAAAGAAAGGTAAAGAGGAGAAAAAAGAAAGAAAGAAAATAATAAAGAAAAAGAAAACGGGGAGAGAGAGAGAGAATGATCAAGAAAATAGAAGATAAAAGAAAAAAGAAAAGGAGGAAAGTAAGAAAGAAAGAAAGAATGATAAGGAAAAGAGAAGATGAAGAAAGAAAGAAAGACTTACCAGGAAAAGAGAATAAGATGAAAGAGAAAAAAGAAGACGAGGAAAGAAAGAAAGAATGATAAGGAAAAGAGATAATGATAAAGAAAGAAGAAAGAAAGAAGACGAGGAAAGAAAAAGAAAGGGGCGAAAAAAGAAAGAAAAAAAATAAGAAAGAAAAAAGAGTTTGAGGAAAGAAAGAAAGAATGATCTGGAAAAAGAAGAAGATGAAGAAAGAAAGAAAGAAAGAAAGAAAGAACACGAGGAACGAAAAAAGAATGATCAGGAAAAGAGAAGAAAGAAAGAAAGAAAGTAAGAAAGGAAGTATGATCAGGAAAAGCGAAGAAGATGAAGAAAGAAGAAAAAAAGACGAGGAAAGAAAGAAAGAATGATCAGTAAAAGAGAAGAAGTTGAAGAAAGAAAGAAAGAAGGAAAGAAGACGAGGAAAGAGAGAAAGAAAGAAAGAAGGAAAGAAATAAAGAAAGAAGGGAAGAAAAAAAAGAAAGAAACAATAAATGAGAGAAAGTGAAATACAGGAAGAAAAAGAAAGAATGAATGATAAAAATAAGAGAATATGGCATCCACGCTTCAAATCTCCGTTTGTCTTCAGTCAGGAAAAAGAATATATAGAAGAAGAAGAAGAAGAAGAAGAAGAAGAAGAAGAAGAAGAAGAAGAAGAAGAAGAAGGAGGAGGAGGAGAAGAAGAAGAAGAAGAAGAAGAAGAAGAAGGAGGGGAAGAAGAAGAAGAAGAATATTCCTAAGTACAAATTGAGAATCCTTTATCCGGAATTCTTGAGACCGGTCTGCTTCGATTTCCAGATTACAATACAAGATATTTAATTTGGAAATAACATTTATAAAATGGTGCAGCTTGGGAATGTAACCCAATTATGAATACGACATCCCTTTACATTTCATCGCAGCTTATACACATACCCTGAAGGGAGTTTTATAGAAATAGCATATTCCCTGAAAATAGTTTTATATAAAATTTAATAAATTTGGTGTCCATACAGATTCAGGTAATGACGCTAGTCATGGAATG
Source organism: Acanthosepion esculentum (assembly GCA_964036315.1). Lineage (NCBI taxonomy): Eukaryota > Metazoa > Mollusca > Cephalopoda > Sepiida > Sepiidae > Acanthosepion > Acanthosepion esculentum. Next base: position 6,337,389 of record OZ038516.1, on the reverse strand, counting down.
CTCACCTGGATTCTTATTTGGTGAAATTAAGATTTCATGTAAAAATAACGTTTTGTATATTCTGTACGTGTACATGAAAAAAAAACATGATCACTAGTTATAAAAAATATGACATTTTGAATAGTATCTTTATCGTGAGACATTCTGGCGTTTTTCATGGAATTTAAGTTGTTCTTCGTTTCATTTGTATGCTTTTGTATTTTCTCTAACAAATAATCTTTTAGTGGCCTTTAGAGGCGCCGACCTTGGAGCAACGTGCGTATTAATAATCTGGGTTCGCTTTGACCAGTCGGTAAAATCCTGTCTTCTAGGGTGTTCCGGGATTGTCCATGGAGTTTTAGGTGACGGGGAGGAGTAGCGGAAATGGTTGGATGGAGGAAGAAAAGAAGGAAGAAAAAAAAAGAAAGATATGGTTATGAAATGAGAGAAAATTGAGAAAGTAGCGGAGAAAAAAAATGAAAAGATAAAGAACGGATTAGAGAAAGAGAAGAAGAAGAGAGATGCAAAGAAGACAGAAGAAGAAGATGAAGAAGAAAAAGGAGATGAAAAAGAAGAAGAAGAAAAAGAAGAAGAGGCAGAGGAAAGAGAAGGAAAGGAAGAAGAAGAAGAAGAAGAAGAAGAAGAAGAAGAAGAAAGAAGAAACAGAAGAAGAAGAAAGAAGAAACAGAAGAAGAAAGAGAAACAGAAGAAGTAGAAGAAGAAGAAAAAGAAGAAGAAGAAAAAAGAAGGAGGAAAAGAAAAAGAAGTAGTACAAGAAGAAGAAAAAATGAAGAAGAGGCAGAAGAAGGAGAAAGAAAAGAAAAGGCAGAAAAAGAAGCTGTAGAAAATGAAGAAGAAGGAGAAAGAAAAAAGAAGAAGAAGAAAAGGAAGAAGAAGAAGGAGAAGAAGAAGAAGAAGAAGAAGAAGAAAGATGAAACAGAAGAAGAAAGATGAAACAGAAGAAGAAGCAGAAAAAAAGAAGCAAACCAAAGAATAATATGGCAAATGAATAAAAGGTCAGTGAAAATTCAAATGGAACCGCTAAATGTCTGTTGGCCGTTAGCCAACAAAAATCGGGAGACACAAATAAAATCCTTAATCAGCTCCGACATCAAAGACAGTGAATTTACAGCGACCATTTTTTTTCTTTGCTTCATCAAGATTTTTTTCTCATCGCTTAGCAAAAACTTTGCCAGTTGTTTGAATCTCATCATCTAAAAGTGACTTTCTCGGTGTCGGCTGTCAAGTGATGCTTAGCAAGGCAGCCATTGTTAGTGACTTCGATGGAAACTTCGAACACTCACTTTGTAACCTTTGCCAAGATAAGGTTAAGGTTAGTTTACTCTGGGTTACATGAGATGAAAGATCATTGATTCACAAGCTGTTCGTAGTAAGTTTCGTTCTAAACGAGGGGGGTGGTTAATATCAGAAGAGGTCAAATTAAGAGGGGAAAAGAAGAAGAAAAGAAAAAAAAATGAAGAACAGAAAACAGAGGAAAGAAAAAGAAAATAAAAATATGGGAGGAAAAATTAAACTAAACAAGAAGAAAAACAATGAAGAATGAAGAAAAAGACGAAGAAGAAGAAGAAAAAGACGAAGAAGAATAAGAAAAAGACGAAGAAGAATGAGAAAAAACGAAGAAGAATGAAGAAGGAGAAAAAGAAGAAGAAGAAGAAGAAGAAGAAGAAGAGAAATACGAAGAAGAATGAGAAAAAGACAAAGAAGAAGAAGAAGAAAAAGACGAAGAAGAAAAAAAAGACTAAGAAGAGGAAACAGACGAAAAAGAATAAGAAAAAGACGATGAAGAAGAAAAAGACGAGGAAAAAAGACGAAGAAGAAGAAAAAAGTCGCAAAAGAATAAGAAAAAGACAAAGAAGAAAAAAGACGAAGAAGAAGAAAAAGACGAAGGAGAAGAACAAAAAGACGAAGAAAAAGATGAAGGAGAAGAACAAAAAGACGAAGAAGAATGAAGAAAAAGACGAAGAAGAATAAGAATAAGACGAAGAAGACGAAGAAAAGATGAAGAATAAGAAAATGACGAAGAAGAAAAAGACGAAGAAGAATAAGAAAAAGACGAAGAAGAATGAAGAAAAAGACGAAGAATAAGAAAAAGATGAAGAAGGAGAAAAAGACGAAGAAGAAAAAGACGAAGAAGAATAAGAAAAAGACAAAGAAGAATGAAGAAAAAGATGAAGGAGAAAAAGACGAAGAAGAAGAAGAAAAAGACGAAGAAGAAGAAGAAAAAGACAAAGAAGAATGAAGAAAAAGAAGATTAAGAAAAAGATGAAGAAGGAGAAAAAGACGAAGAAGAAGAAAAAGACGAAGAAGAATAAGAAAAAGACAAAGAAGAATAGGAAAAAGACTAAGAAGATGAAGAAAAAACGAAGATTAAAAAGATGAAAATGAAGAAAAAGTCGAAGAAGATGAAAAAGATTAAGAAGATGAAAAAAAAGACGAAGAAGAATAAGAAAAAAGACGGAGGAGGTGAAGAAAAGATAAAGAAAATGAAGAAAAAGACGAAGATATATTCAGGGAATTCTGAACTGAACCCTTTATTTAATCTACGATGGCAGGCTGTTCTCGTTCCACTGCCCATGTCACAGGATATCTCGTCTAGTTCTTATTTTTAGTATTGTTCATTTATTGCTCACCCTGTAGGTTACCCAGATCGATATATTCAGGGAATTCTGAACTGAACCCTTTATTTAATCTATGAGGGGGGAAACTGTTCTCATTATACTGCCCATGTCTTGGGATATCTCATCTAGTTCTTATGTTTAGTACTGCTCAGTTATTGCTCACCCTCTAGGTTACCAGGATCGATATATTGAGGGAATTCTGAACTAAACCCTTTATTTAATCTACTGGGGTACTCGTTCCACTGCCCATGTCTCGGGATGTCTATTCTAGTACGTTTTAGTACCGCTCACTTATTGCTCACCTTGTAGGTTACCCGGATCAATATATTCAGGGAATTCCGAACTGAAGCCTTTATTTAATCTACGGAGGTACTCGTTCCACTGTCCATGTCTCGGGATATCTCATCTAGTACGTTTTAGTACTGCTCGGTTATTGCTCACCCTGTATGTTATCGGTAGGTATAATGCCTGAAACGTTGTGAAAACAAGAACAAATATGAAGACAATACACGTGGGTCATTCAATAAATAAGGTGAATTTTTCGTTATAAGGACTTCTAATACAGATAAAAGCTTATTTTTTCTTTTTCTTTTTGAACGTAGTCTCCCAGCACTATCATACACTTTTCCAATCTGTGCACAAGCTTCCGTATTCCCTCAGCGTAAAAAACTTTCGACTGATGTCTCAGCCAGTCGCTCACAACACTTTTGACTTCATCGTCACTTTTAAACTTCGTGCCTCTCGTGAACGCTTTCAAGGGACCAAACAGGTGAATGTCTGAAGGGGCAAGGTCTGGGCTGTAAGGGGGATGAGGGAGCAGTTCCCAGCCCAGCTCGTTGATGGTCTGCACCGTTTGGGCTGCTGTGTGAGGCCTTGCGTTGTCATGATGCAAGATGATTCCTTCTGACTGATGACCCCTGCGTTTCAAAGTCCATGCAATGTCATCCACTGTCACCCTTCTGTCAGACTGAATGAGGTCATTGACTGATTTGATCACCTCAGGAGACCTCACTTCTGTAGGCCTCCCAGGCTTGTCTTCATCCTCAACACTGCTCCGTCCTTTTTAAAACAATTTAGCCCACTTGTAGACATTTTTTTGGCTGAAACATGTGATACCATACACAGTTGACATTCTCCTATGAATTTCAACTGGTTTGCACCCTTCAGCAACCAAAAACTTGATAACTGACCGCTGTTCAATCCTGGAGCATGCTTCTTGGTCGGCCATCTTTGTTAATCGCCAAAACTCTGAAAGTTTTTTTTAATCTGCAAAAGAAATTAAATCCATGTGAAAAAGAAGTAAAACAACAAAAAAAAGAGTAAGCTTCTATCTGTATTAGAAGTCCTTATACCGAAAAATTCAACTTATTTATTGAATGACCCTCGTATTTAGTAATGGTAATTACTCATCCAAAATCTTCCGAATATTTCTAAATGCAAAATCAATATCTACTAATTCCAAAATAGGAACCATTGTTTCCAGATGTCTTCGAAGTGTCCTCTTGAAGGTCCTCGAAAGAGATCAATATTAAGTGGAACATGAGACTTCATCAACGACCCCTTTGCCTAAACGCGAATGCTGAAGTGTTGCCACTGACGAGGAAATTGGCAGATGTAAAAATGTAGTTAACATTTCTAACCATGTGACTAAACATAAAACATAAAATGAAAATCATGATTGAATATGTTGAGGGGGAGAAAAATCGATAGGGTGTGGCTTTACAGACGCAACATGACAAATAGCAAGATTGGGGCAAAGGCAAACTAAAAAATATCGAATTATTGATCTTATATGACATATTGCATTGTTGATGAAAAAGGCAGATTAAGAATAAATCGATAGAATATAGGATATATATATATTTAAACGTCATGTCATTTCAGGACGTAGACGGTCATGGCTCTCCATGGTTTCCTTTTAAATGTTCTATTCAAGTTTTGATTTTCCTCGTTGACTGAAAATTTCGACCAATATCAAAATATATAAAAGGTTGCAATATTCGTTTATATAGTATGCGGCAGAAATACCTCCCACATTTTGAACTGTCATCTGTATGGTGCACGTGATCTTAGGCAAGTGACCATGGTGTCTTCATCTAGCTAATGTCTTACCGTTTTCTTTTCGGATACCATCAGTTGGCTTGTACTGATGCACACCGTGCGTTTGCTTTCGAAACTTTTTCTTTTCAGTCTGGTGAATCTTTAATTGCAACAAAGAGAGCTTTTCGTATTTATTTCATGTTAAGTCGGAATGATACCCTTCCGGATCGAAAATCGATACAGCTATCGGGTAGAATATTTCAGGGCCACAGATTCAATGCTTAAAAGAAACCCATCTGAAAGACCTCAAAGCACTCGAACTACGGGTCTAGGCTTTAGGAATCGTCTACAACAATGGTTACCAAGCTTGTTTAGTTCATGGCCCTCTTTGAACCCAGAATTTTTCTATGGATCAGGAAATTATCATAGTATAAAAAATTCTTTCCGTCTGCATGGCTGATGCTCAGCCCCACGAGAGCGCCTCTCTTCTTCTTGGTCTCACGTTTTCCACTGACTTGAGGTGGAACAACTACATTGAATCAATAGCTACATCTACTGCAAGGAAAGTTTGTTCTCTGTGTCGTACCAAAAGGTTTTTCTTGTCTGAGGCCTTCAAATCTACTAGTCATCCTTGCATCGAATACTGTTGCCATATACAGTGCTGTTCGATAAAAGTGACTCACCTGATTTTTTTTAACTAAATGTTCTCTTCTCCGATGAAACGAAAGTTGAGCTAAATTCAAAGGACAAGCGATCTAAAATCCGAAGAAGAAGCTTTGAAAGCTCTTTGAATTTAGCAGTAAGTAATGTCAAGCATCCGTTCAGTATAATGTTCTGGGGATGCTTTTCTTTTCATGGAACTGGTTTCTTAAAACCTATTGAAAAGAACCTCAGGAGCGAGCAGTACAAGAGAATTTTAGAGTCTTGTCTGCTCCCTTCTGCTGAAAGGGTGCAAATCGACCCCACCAAGCTCATTTTTATGCAGGATAATGCTCCCTGTCACAAATCAAAATTGATGAAGGAATATTTTGATGAGAAGCAGGTGAGTGTTATGACATGGCCGCCCCAATCTCCTGACCTCAACCCCATAGAAAACTTATGGAGCATTATAAAGTACAGGCTCTCGAGAAAGCAGTTGAACAACAAAGAGGATTTGATTGTGAATTTCATATCCGAATGGAATTCAATGCTTGGAGATGAGATTTGCCAGAACCTAATCAAGTCAATGCCAAAAAGGGTTGAAAATGTTATTCAAAATAAAGGAGGACCCATAGATTATTAAATATTTCGAACTATATTACCCATTATAAATAAATTATACCTCTATTATTCTTTATTTAAAGCTGTTCGGTTATGTTTCTATTGATTACTTGTTGCAGGAAATAAGTGAGTCATTTTTTTGCACAGAGTTTTTCCCTTAATCTCATTTATATCCAAAATTATAGAATAGCTTAGGGTGAGTAAACATTTTTACTAGGTGGTCAGGAAGGGGTCTTTATATTAGTAAGATTAAAAATTAGTTTGACCCCTAAAATAATAGGCGCAAAAATTCTTAAGTAAAAAAATCAGGTGTGTTGCTTTTATCGAACAGCATTGTATAGTCTGGTACCCCCACTGTTCATTTTGAGGTCCTCGACAAAATCCAAAGTCGGATATGCAATGTGCTAGGCCCTGACCTGGCATCTTGACTCCAGTCACTTTCTTACAGACGTGACTGACCAAGTAACAGAAAAGAATTACAAACATAGCTTCAATATATATTGCTGAAATAATTGCTACTCCCTCCATTCCGAAATAGTTGTACCAAAGAAATTTTCATGTTGTTCTAAAATAATTGTTCCAGTAGATAAAAAACACCAAAAAGAACAAACAATATCATTTATTCCCATACTCAACAGTAAATGAGTAATATTAGTGAATTGTCATATAAATAAGTGTGAAATATATCGAAACTGATATACATAAACAGTTAAATTTATAACAAAAATAACTGGGGAAGGTTTCCTTTAACAAAAGCAGTTTTTGTTGCAACTCGTCAGAAATAGAAATGGATACTTCAAGTTTTCCTTCTCTTTCAAGCTTCTCTTTAGACATGTGCCGGAGTTTATAGTTGTTATCGCCGTCAACTAAAATAACTTGTTCCATTGCAAACTGCAAACTTACAAAAGTATTGTTAAGCTTCGACTTCTGAAGTTTATTGAAGCTTTCTTCCACTGCTTCAATGAGCTGGTCAACATTATTTGGAGCTTGCTGGTGCTGAATTGATTGAATTGCATTAAAATAACCCAGATCAAGGGCATTGAGATCAGGACTATTTGGAGGTTGGCAAACTAATTCAATTTGCAAACGCAGACGTTCTGCAGCTACGTTTAATTCATCCGCAACCTGTTTTATTGCACCACGCTTCAGGACACGATCTGTGGATCTTTCAAGCAATGCTTGCAACACAGCACTACGTTCATTATTTGTCAATTCGTGCTTCTTGCAATTTCGTTTAGCATTTCTGCCAATTGGCTTCTCTTCTCCTATCATAATCTCTTGCCAGCGGATGGTCTGAAAAAAATACAATTTTAATGTGGTGAAAAAGTGATATAATTTGCGTTTCAAATTATTCTACCTGAATAAGCTAATATAAATACTTGAGGAACATCAATGCTAACTTGTTAATGTAAACAGCAAACAATTCAACTAAGAATTAGTATATTCCACATGAGATTTCCGGCTATGGAACAATTATTTCGGAACAGAGGTAGTATATATCAAAATTAAAACAAGATGGCGGTAAGCGTTGGTAAAACAGGCAGTGTGAGCGTTTTAAAAAATTCTTGCTATGAGTTACTCATGATACGATGTTTTGAAAAGCCATTACTGTCCTCTTCTTCCCGAAGAGACACTGCATTTAGAAGAAACAAAATGATAATTTATGAAAAGTCTGAACATACAAAAATTACAATGGTGTCTTCATCTAGCTAATGTTTTACCATTTTCCTTTCAGATGACATCGTGACTTGGGCTGGTCTACACTGCTGTAAGCATTTGAACTACAGAAGATGTCTAGGCTTTAGAAATCGTCTACAACAATGGTTCCCAACCTTGTTTAGTTCATGGCCCTCTTTGAACCCAGAACTTTTTTATGGACTATGAAATTATTAGTGTCAAAAATTATTTCCATTTTACATAGAATATATCCAATAATGATACAACTATGTCTATTTATTGGACACACATAATTTTACAAGCGTCTAAAATATTATGCAGCTCTGATGAAACGCCCCCTTATTAGCAATATTTATTTTTACATTTTTTCAGTTTTTTATAGTAAGGAAAAGCGGTATTTTCAATGCCTGAGGAATTAAAAGTTATCCAAACACTAAGTAACTAGTAAATTTTTATAATTTAAATATATTAAAATTACTTACATATATTTAATTTCATTAATGTAAGGAATGTAGTCGATAAAAGCTCCCTGGACCATTCAATAAGTAGTGGCCTATATATTAGCCCACTGACGCTGTAAAAGTAATAAAATTTCTGTCGCGAACGTAAAATTTGCAATGGCCCATTTTGGCCATATGGCCGTAGGTTCGGAAAATCTCGTCTTGAATATTGTCTTACGAATAAAGGTCAGCATTTGGATGATGTCATTTTAAATAATTGTTTCTTAATAACTGTTACCTTGGCATTTTTATCAACCTTTAAAATGTGGGAGGTATTTCAGCCACACCATGTCCGCTGCAGAATTCTTTATTTTTATATGCCATGTCCTTACAGGACGTAGGCGATCATGGCTCTCCACCCGCCTCTATCCCTTGCAGCTCTCAATCAGTTCCTTCCTCTTGCTTCCTCCCCCAGGTCATGAACTGCCATCCACTTGCTTAAGCCCACCAGGTATGTCATGCGTTGTTTTCCCTTGTCTCTCTCTTTCCCTGTATTCAACCCGTGAGTATCAGATTCTCCAGGCCCTCCTTCCTAATTATGTATCCCAGAAACTTCTGCTGCATCTTCCTGATATTACGTATAAGCCTCCTCCTTGTTTGCAACCTCCTTAAGATCTCAACGTTGCTCACACGCTCGGTCCATGATATCCTTAGTATCCTTCTGTAGAACCACATCTCTGTCGTCTCGAGTCTCTTCTTTATCTTTGAGGAAATCACCCAACATTCGCTACCCTAAAGAAGAACCGATTCTATTTCTTTCTCTTTCTTTTTATATGCCATGTCCTTTCAGGACGTAGGCGATCATGGCTCTCCACTTCTCTCTGTCCCTTGCAGCTCCCAACAAGTTCATTCCCTTTCCTTACTCCCACAGGCCACATTCTGTCAGTCACTTGCTTAAGGCCGCTAGGTATGTCATGAGTTGTTTTCCCTTGTCTCTCTTTCCCTCTATTCGACCCGTGAGTATCAGATTCTCCAAGCCTTCCTTCCTCATTATGTGTCCCAGAAACTTCAGCCACCTCTTCCTGATATTAAGTATAAGCCTCCTTCTTGTTTGCAACCTCTCTAAGTCCTCATCATTGCTTACACTCTCGGTCCATGATATCCTCAACATCCTTCTGTAGAACCACATCTCTGACGCCTCGAGTCTCTTCTAATATGGTCGCTGCGAATCGTAACCTCTCGTTGATTTTAATTGTCCGCCTTTTATGGACAAGGGTTTTATATATGCAGTCGGATGACTAATTCTGTTTTTTTTTTATTATTCTGTTTATATCTATCGTTCAGTTGTTTGTTGTTATCATCGCTTGGTTAGTCAAGATTAGCCATTGGTCACTAATCCGTTTGTATTACGCCAGGCAGACGCACACGCATCATCAGTCTCACTTCAATAAACAAAGTGCGACTGACTTGCGGATGTAGAGGAAAAGGTCACAACGGACTGATGATTCAGACAAGGATTCTATGTCGAGACAGAGAAAAAAAAGATGGCAAGAACAGGTTAAATAGCAGAGGAAGTCAGGACCGAATGAAAAAAAACTGGAAAAGACATAACATGGCTGTATACACTGCTTTTGACATATTTAAGGTGAAATAGTTAATAATAATATTGAAGCTAATGCTAATATATATATATATATATATATATATATATATATATATATATATATATATATATATATATATATATATGGAAAAGCAATGATTAATAGAGGCAAATATTAAAGTAATAATTGCGCTAATAAATAATAACAATATAACATCATCAAATGCAACAAAAGTAAAAAATACAACAGCAATAATAATAATAATATTAATAATAATAATAATAATAATGAAATTAGGACCCATAACAACAACAACAACAATAATAATAATAATAATAATAATAATGAATATAGGACCAATAAAAACAACAACAACAATAATAATAATAATGGAGATAGGACCTGTTACAATTCTATGGGACTACACAATACACACTGACAGAACAATCAAAGCCAACCGTCCAGACATTGTTATGAAAGACCACAAACAAAATAAGTGCCTCCTTATTGATATGGCAGTCCCTGCAGACTGCAATGTATCTTTGAAGATATTCGAAAATCGGTCAAAATACAAGGACCTTGAAATAGAAATCTAAAAAATGTGGCACATGGGAACATCAACAATCCCTGTTATAGTTGGAGCCCTAGGATTGATTGGAAAAGATTCCAGTAGACCCATTGAAGGGTTTCCTGGAAGCCCATGCCTTAAAGAAGTAGAAAAAATATACTCACAAGTACAGGCTACACCTTATGAAGGGCTTTATTTATATAAAATGTGTGCGATTTTTTCAAAACTGCTCAGTGGAAAATGTCATGATACCATTTCTGACCTTAGGTCCCTGGTTGGGACCAGGAAATCAATGAGTATGCACAAGAAACCAAAAGAAATAATAATAATAATAATAATAATAATAATAATAAAGAATGGGAGAATTACCGAAACACACTCAATAGATCTAGATTTTGTCAAAAATTGGGGAATTGAAGCAAGAAGCCTATAAATATCTTAATCTCAGAAAATACAACGTACTGAAATGAAGGAAAAATTAAGAAAAGAATGCTACAGGCGTGTGCATTTGCTCTTAAATACCGAGTCGAATTCACAAAACAGGATATCAGCCATAAACTCCCTGGCTTATATCAGAGGCTATCCCCCAGACGAGGCTGTGTCGAAGGGCAGAGTCTCGTCTCGGGAAACTGACTCCGTTTTTACGTGGTCTGTAGGGAATTTTTGCCCGAGCCTACGGGCTCGGATACCCCACTTTAAATTCGGCCTTGTACCACATCTTACTGCGTGGGGCAGCGGGTGAATAATCATAAACACTCTGGCTCTTCCTGTGCTGCAATAGTGTTTCAATATCTTTAACTGAAACATAATTGACATTAAGCGAATCGATGTCAAAAACAGAAAGCTTCACACTTGCCATCGCATGCATCACCATAAGACTGAATGTGTCCTGATCCGAAGGAGGCAGAGGATTAGTTCAACTAGAACGGTCTTACAAAACTACAACAATCGGTCTTCAAAGATACCTGGAAACTACAAAAGACTGGATGATGATCTGTGTCAAAGAATATGAAAGAAGTAAAAAAGCTTTATTCAGGTAATAAAGAAAGCCAAAATGTTCAAAAGAGAATTTCAAGTTGGTGAAGAATTGCAAATAAAGCATAATTCACCTACTGCAGCGGCAAAGAACCTAAATTAAGAAGGCAAATGCAATGTACGAAATGCAGAAACGATGGCAAGATAAGCCTCATGTTCAATACTCTGCCCGTACCAAACAAGCAGATGTAGACAAACCCTGTTCCCATCACAACAATCGGTCTTCAAAGATACCTGGAAACTACAGAAGACTGGATGATGATCTGTGTCAAAGAATATGAAAGAAGTAAAAAAGCTTTATTCAGGTAATAAAGAAAGCCAAAATGTTCAAAAGAGAATTTCAAGTGGGTGAAGAATTGCAAATAAACCATAATGCACCTACTGCTGCGGCAAAGAATCTAAAAAAGGAAGCAAATGCAATGTACTAAATGGAAAAAAAAACGAGATAAGATAAGCCTCATCATGGCCAATATTCTGCCCGTATCAAACAAGATGATGTAGACAAACCATATAACTATCAGTGGTTACGTAGTGCAGGGTTAAAATCTGAAACCGAAGGTTTTATTTTTGCTGCACATGACCAATGCTTGCTAAGTAGAATTTATCAAGCACACATAGACCTGCAAAAAAGAAATAAAAATATCAGAACACAAAATTTAAACAAATATCTATATTTCTAAAGACTTAATGGATTTATTTTTTTTAACTGGCCACTTTTATTATTTTAATAATTAAAATATGGGCCAAAGTTAGGATGCAGGTATCAACATAAGGCTCTATGTGTCCAGATCCAAAGGAGGCAGAGGATTAGTTCAACTAGAACTGTCTTACAAAACTACAACAATCGGTCTTCAAAGATACCTCGGAATTAAAGAGGACTGGATGATGATCTGTGTCAAAGAACATGAAAAAAAAGAAGCTTTATTCAGTAATGAAGGAAGCCAAAAAGTTCAAAAGAGAATTTCCAGTTGGTGAAGAATTGCAAATAAAGCATAATGCACCTACTGCAGCGGCAAAGAACCTAAATTTCGAAAGCAAATGCAATGTACGAAATGCAGAAACGATGGTAAGATAACCCTCTTCACGGTCAATACTCTGGCCGTACTAAAGAATCTGACTGGTTTGGTTTGGTTTGTTTTACAGCATATCAACCTCAATGGGTTATTTAATGCCGACAAAATTTTTATTGCTGGTAATATGTTTTTCTTCAAAAATCTATTTCTGGGAATATTCCTCCCTGAAGAAATCTACAGCTGGTCATATTTTTTTTCAAAGAATGTATAAGTTTGTATTGCTGGTACATTTTTTTAAAGTATTGCTGATAATAATTTTTCCTTCAAAAGTTATTGCTGGAAATAATTTCTTTTATTACAAAGTATTTCTGGTATTAAAACCAATTTTTACACAAGTTTGGGTGTTAATTATTTGCCCATAGCTAGGACCCTAACAGGTGCTACCACCCCGGGTCAGAGGTGGTTCAATACTCCTCAAAACCTCCGGGAAGGAAACTGCAAGAAACTGGTGTGAACATCACCCAGATCCGGTTGCAGATATAGGACCTGTAATATTTTAATATACACAGACAGAACAATCAAAGCTAATCGACCAGGAAATGAGAATGTGCTTTCATATTGACATGGATGATCCAGCAGTTTGTAATATAATGTTCTGCCGATCAGCAACACTGCTGCCAGATGTAGTTTATCGTCATACCGAGGACGACAAATAAGAGGTGGTTCCTCTCTCCTGAAAACCTCCAATCTCCCGATCAGCGACCTTGCTTCCGGATATAGCTTATCGTCATACCCAGGACGAAAATTATTACGGTGAGAGTATTTCGAAGGAATATTGATAAATGACCAACAAACTTTACTCAACTGTCTAAGATTTTATCCACTGAAATCGGAAAACGATTAAGTACCCCACACGCTATCTCCAGGAAATCAAAGATTGTAAATTTATGAATTATGAAATATAAAATTAAAAAAAAAATTTTTTAATTAAAATTTAGACACATGTCCATAAAATTTTTTTAGAAAAATAAAGCAATTAAAAACTTTCTCTTTTTCATCAAATAATGTCTTAGTTTTATTGAACTTTTTATTTTAGTAGATTATCAGTGTAGATTTTTGTAACTTGGGATAATGGATGACAAAAAAAAATTAATGATTTACTTTCTCCCAGTACTTGTGCTTATAATTAATATAAACATTAAATGCTGCAAAAATTAATTTCTCCAAATTTCAAAATATTAAATAAGTGTGTAGGGGAAGAACAGATGTAAAAAAAAAATCAAAGATTTTCTTTCTTTCTTTCTTTCTATCTATCTATCTATCTATCTATCTATCTATGTTAGTATCTATGTATCTATATACTAACTACCACTGTTCATATCTATCTATCTATCTATCTATCTATCTATCTATCTATCTATCTATCTATCTATCTCAGTCTGTTCATTGTCTATCACAGTCTGTTCAATATCTATCTATCTATCTATCTATCTATCTATCTATCTCAGTCTGTTCAATATCTATCTATCTATCTATCTATCTATCTATCTATCTATCTATCTCAGTCTGCTCATTGTCTATCACAGTCTGTTCAATATCTATCTATCTATCTATCTATCTATCTCAGTCTGTTCATTATCTATCGCAGTCTGTTCAATATCTATCTATCTATCTATCTATCTATGTTAGTATCTATGTATCTATATACTAACTACCACTGTTCATATCTATCTATCTATCTATCTATCTATCTCAGTCTGTTCATTGTCTATCACAGTCTGTTCAATATCTATCTATCTATCTATCTCAGTCTGTTCAATATCTATCTATCTATCTATCTATCTATCTATCTATCTATCTCAGTCTGTTCATTATCTATCGCAGTCTGTTCAATATCTATCTATCTATCTATCTATCTATCTATCTATCTATCTATCTATCTATCTACACTTACTAACTCTTATTTCATCCATCCTTTCTCATATCGCTCTCTTTTTCTACAACTCTCTGTCCCATTAGAGGAAATCTTTCCGACGCCAACCCCGCCCTTACAACGCCCCATTCATCTCGCCTCTCCCACACCCCGACACTTCCCATTCAAGACTGACTTCTATTTGCGTCTGCCATGTACAACAAAATAAACGAACCCTCGTCTTGACTTTCTAAATAAATGTTTTGCCTTATTTTCTGCAAATACTCACTCTTTCTTGAAATCAACTCTTCGCTTCATTGCGTATGGAGCCGACAGGATAAAAAAAAAACTCGATCTCTAGACGCCATTAATCCAATTCGACTGACTTTATTATTGTCTACTTAACGAATTTCCTTTCAGCTCGCAGCAACACTACGCCTATTGATGTACCGTGTGCCCTCGACATAAGAGATTATGGCTCTCCACAATTTCCTCTCCATTGTAGCTCTTAATAAATGTTGTCTTTTTCTTATATCTCCTAAACCTTGTTACGCCATCCATTTATTCAAGCTCATTCTTCTTCTTCTATGTGCCGTGTTCCTTCAGGACGTTGGCGGTCATGGCTCTCCACAATTTCCTGTCTTTTGTAGCTCTTAATAAATTTTGTCTTTTTGTTATCTCTCCTAAACCTTGTTCTGCCATCCATTTACTCAAACTCATTCTTCTTCTTCTATGTGCCGTGTCCATTCAGGACATTGGCGGTCATGGCTCTCCACAATTTCCTGTCCTTTGTAGCGCTTAATAAATTTTGTCTTTTTTTTATCTCTCCTAAACCTTGTTCCGCTATGCATTTACTCAAGCTTCTTCTTCTTCTTCTTCTTCTTCTTCTTCTTCTTCTTCTTCTTCTTCTTCTTTGTGCCGTGACCATTCGGGACATTAGAGATCATGGCTCTCCACAATTTCCTGTCCTTTGTAGCTCTTAATAAATTTTGTCTTTTTGTTTTCTCTGCTAAACCTTGTTCTACCATCCATTTACTCAAGCTCATTCTTCTTCTTCTATGTGCCATGTCCCTTCAGGAAGTGGGCGGTCATGCCTCTCCACAACTTCCTGTACTTTGTAACAGTTAATAATTTTTGTCTTTTTTAAAAATCTCTCCTGAAACTTATTCCGGAATCCATTTACTCAAGTTCACTGTGCTATATTTTGTTTTTCCTTTGTTCCTCTTCCCTTGAACCTCTCCTGTGAGTATCAGATTCTCCAAGTTCCCCTTTCCTCATTACGCCCGCCAGAGATTTCAACTGCATCTTTCTGATATCAAGTGTAAATGTTCTTTTTTTTCTCCATTATCGTCGTTGCTTACATGTTTGGTCCCGGTATCCTCAGCATCCTTTTGTAGAACTTCATTTCTGTTGCTTCATGTCTCTTTTTCATCTTTGAGGAGATCGTCCAGCACTCACTTCCATACAAAAGGACAGTTTCTTTGTTTCTATTGGAATTTTCTTATTTCTCTGTTTAGAATTTGGAAGGCATCTTTGGTTTTCGCAATCCGCATCTTTGGATTTCAGTGCCATACTTTTCATCCTATTTCAATTCTCCCTTATTTAATATCGCAAACATCAGGTTATCGATAGATGTGTCAGCGCCACATAAAACTACCCACCTCTCCGCGAAAAAAAAAAAGGTTTTCTGCGATATTTTAAACTGAAAGTACTTAATATTTGGTTTAATTCAGATTAATTAAGCCGTAAATGAGTTAATCTTCCAAAAATAAAGTCTTATAAAAATATATTTTATTTTTCAAAGATTTCTTAATAAAAATTAATAAAGAATTATATTGTGTTGACAGATGTTAGCGATTTGAATGATTTAAAAAAAAAATTATTCCAATCAATATGTATTTTGCTTACTGGAAATATTAAATTTAATCTATTCACTTGGAATTAAAATTAAAATAAAAGCATCAAGAAAGATTTTTAAAATGCATATTAAACCTGAGGTATACATATATAAAAGTGAACATAGAAGTCAACACTTAGAGGCGACAGTCTGTTTCATGCTAGATTCAATCGTCAGGCCACGAGTACATCTAGCATGAAACAGACTGTCGCCTCTAAGTGTTGACTTCTATGTTCACTTTTATATTTACACACGCTCTATCTCTGATATCGAGCACTTTATCCCATAAATATAGCACACTTTAAGACTATATTTCTTCATATATATATATATATATATATATATATATATATAGAGAGAGAGAGAGAGAGAGAGAGAGAGAGATAGTCCAATGATATCCTCAGTGATGAAAGGCGTCCCATGAAAACTTTTTTCACTAATATTGTTCATGATATATAAAAATATATATCGTTACCTCATATATGTATATATATATATATATATATATATATATATATATATATATATATATATATATATATATATATATATACACACACACACACACACACACACACACATATATATATATATATATATATATATATATATATGTATATATATATATATTTGTGCATTTAGGCAGCAACTCTACTTTCATGCACATTTCATTGAACACAACAGACAAGGTGCTTTTATTTAGTTCTTTATACAATTTCTCATACGATCTAATAATGTTTTTCTTTTCGGATGATAAATTATATCAAAACTGTCCGAATGTTCTTTTTATCCGAGCGCTTTCGGCTATACATTTAGCCATTTTCAAGGATTAAGTATTGTAACTGTTAAATAAGAAATATTCGTAAGATACTTGTTGACAACACTAATATAATAGCATCATCTACATGCAAAAAAAGGCTAAAAACAATGGAAGCCTTATTAATAAAAACAAACAAACCAACACTTAATAGTATACTCTTTGAACATGGACATAATATCTTGACCGTGTTTTGAAAAATGAAAACATTTCGTAAAACATACATGAAAAAACTATTTCTTATTTAACAGTGAAAATAGTTAATCCTTGAAAATGGCTAAATGTATAGCCAAAAGCGCTCGGATAAAAAGAACATTCGAACAGTTTTTATATAATTTATCATCCGAAAAGAAAAACATTATTAGATCGCATGAGAAATTGTATAAAAAAAACTAAATAAAAGCACCTTGTCTGTCGTATTCAATGAAATGTGCATATATTAGGTCATCCCATAAGTTCTGTCCGAATTTTAACTTTTTGTTAAAATGAACGAAATTTAAAGAGTATTTTATAATGTCTAATGGAGCTGAACATTATTTTTATGTTTAGATGCATTTAAACTAATCAAATTTTATTTCAGAGAACAATAAAATTAAATTTTGTTTGGTTAAAACCCTGATAACATGGAAGTACCCAAGAATCATTTGAGGCACTTAATGCTTTATGAGTTCAAGAAAGGAAACTCAGAAGCTGAAGCATCTAGAAACATTCACTCAGTTTATGGAGAGGAATGTGTGAATGAATATATATATATAAATAATTATTTATTTGAAAATTATAACATAAATATGTTATAAAATCACCACAAAATTTTGTTTCAACACCTATGGTGTCTTATCAAGTGATATATATATATATATATATACATATATATACATATATATATATATATATATATATATATATATATATATATATATATATATATTATAAAATATGATTCCTTCGCTACATAAGAGTTCTCACGTTTCAAAAGCGAGAGCCGAGACCCTCAATATAATTATTGAAATTAAGCTGAATTAAGGTATCTGGTCTCGTTTCATCGTCAAGCGAAAACTTCGGAATAAGCTGTATTGTGGTTTATAAGTCTGGTCTCTTGCAACATTAGTTACTATGGAAACGGCTGGGGGCGGCCATATTGGTTAGGTGGTCGAAGAGTTAAGTGTTAATTTTTATCTACAGACCAGTCCCCTTCGGAAAGTTTATGTCAGGTTATGTTGGGGTCCCTATATATATATATATATGTGTGTGTGTGTGTGTGTAATTTGGCAGCAACTTTTCTTTTAAACATATTGTGTTGAATGTCAAAGACAACATAGTCCTGCATATTTTCTTTTGAGTTTTCTCATATTTTCTAATGAGACTTTTTATTTGAAAATGATATCGAAATAAATATTTGAGAGATTTCTTTTTAACGAACAAGAATTAAAAAGACAGAAGATAACGATTGACATTGAATTAAAAAAAAAAATCTCTTACTATGAAGGCAATTTACATTAAGCAGAAAAAATCCTTGGACAGAAGCGTCTATCTTTTTAAATTTGGGCTTTTAATGTAACTATAACAGCAGAGATATTTCGATTTCATTTTTGCCTTGAAAAAGTCGGAAGACGAAACACGTCGGCAAAATCTAAGATTTTTCCAATTGTCATTATATACCAATCTGTCTTTTCCACAGAATTGATCTTGGAATTTAGCTATATATATATATATATATACTAAATTTATTCAGACATCACGAGATTAAAACAAGTTAACTATGGACACGATAATCACAAGAGATGCTCAAAATGGTGGTCTTTATCTGCCAGACGGTGAACACGAATTCAATATAGTCTTTCCACTTTTTGTCTTTCCAGTTAAGAAGATAGAAGATAACGATTGACACTGCATTTAAATTCTAATCGTTTCTCTCCAAGTAAGGCAATAAAGACACTAAGACGCAAGGTGTTACTGAGTTTGAAACAATATAAGAAAATGAAAAACATTATTCAGGAAAGAGAACAATAAAAGAAGAGGAATTAAAAAGACAGAAGATAACGATTGACATTTCATTTAAATTTTAATCGTTTATCCCCAAGTAAGGCAATAAAGCCACTAAGACAAAAGCGGTTACTGTGAGTAAAAGAATACGAGAAAAAGAAAAACATTATTAAGCTGAGAAAGCAATAAAAGAACAAGAATTAAGAAGACAGAAGATAACGATTGACATTGCATTTAAATTTTAGAAGATCAAATTGAGAATATGAGAAAAAGAAAACACTATTAAGGAGAGAGGACAATAAAAGAACAAGAATTAAGAAGACAGAAGATAACGATTGACATTGCATTTAAATTTTAGAAGATCAAATTGAGAACATGAGAAAAAGAAAACACTATTAAGGAGAGAGGACAATAAAAGAACAAGAATTAAGAAGACAGAAGATAATGATTGACATTACCTTTAAATTTTAGAAGATCAAATTGAGAATATGAGAAAAAGAAAACACTATGAAGGAGAGAGGACAATAAAAGAACAAGAATTAAGATGACAGAAGATAACTATTGACATTGCATTTAATTTTTTGAAGATCAAATTGAGAATATGAGAAAAAGAAAACACTATTCCTTAATAGTGTTTTCTTTTTCTCATATTCTCAATTTGATCTTCAAAAAAGAGGACAATAAAAGAACAAGAATTAAGAAGACAGAAGATAATGATTGACATTACCTTTACATTTTAGAAGATCAAATTGAGAATATGAGAAAAAGAAAACACTATGAAGGAGAGAGGACAATAAAAGAACAAGTATTAAGAAGACACAAGATAACGATTGACATTTCATTTAAATTTTTGAAGATCAAATTAAGAATATGAGAAAAAGAAAACACTATTAAGGAGAGAGGACAATAAAAGAACAAGAATTAAGAAGACAAGATAACGATTGACATTGCATTTAAATTTTAGAAGATCAAATTGAGAATATGAGAAAAAGAAGACACTATTAAGGAGAGAGAACAATAAAAGAACAAGAATTAAGAAGACAGAAGATAACGATTGACACTGCATTTAAATTTTTGATGATTAAAGTTGACTGAAGCAAGAAGCCGGAAGAGAATTCCGCAAGTGAGAAGTTCGAGAGAAGGAACTGTTAACATAGAACTTACGGTTACATCGCAATGAACTGACTTTAAAAATATCGGAGTCATTTTTTTCCACATCTGAAATTTAGACTTAACAAATGCGCTATCGGAAACTTTTTTTGTGATAAGAAACATATCTGTCATGTTTTTTTTTCTAGATATGGTAGAAAGCTTTATCATTGTCCGTGATAAAAGACCCAAAACAGAAATTGATTGTCAGTTATATATTATCTGTCAAGAACATGTGGCCAATAAAACTATTCTATTGAAGCAAGCGGAGGCCATTCTTTGTTTCGCCAGAGAACGCCATCAGTTTGGAGATAGAACTGTAAGCGATTTTGCAAAACAAAGAACAAAAGGATTGACAGCTGCAGATAACAGCAGGAAGAACGGTTCTTGCCAGCGAGTCTGCTACAAAGATTTTACAAACAACTCAAATCTAGGCCACGCTAAAGATAGATATGAGATTCATTGTCAGAGACTAAAGTTGGTCGTCTTCCATCAGACTTAAGTGCAGCAAATGGGGAATTTAGTAAAATGGAGTACACGCAAACTCAAGCCAAATTTTAGAATTTTCGACAAAGGCAACTGCAAAATGTAAGTTAAACGAATTCCTGCAGTTAAAAATGCACATATACACAGGATGTCCATAAAGTCCGTGTGCAACTTAAAATCTTCATCAACAGGAACATAGAGTCACAAAAAAGTCAGAACCCAGGTGTAACAGCAAAGTTGTCCAATTGTTAGATTAAGCTTTCAACTGTTGTATCTTAGAAATGATTAAAGATATCTTACTGAAATTCTCCGAGGTTTTTACAACAATATTTGATTCGACATTGAAGAATAAGAATGTATTTAACTTTAAATATGAAATGATGACCCCTCTTGCAGTTGTGACCTCCTGATCCAGTTTTCCTCTCTAATGTCCCCTCTTTTTAAAACTTATTCACCGTTTTCTTGATGGTTCTTGAATGGACTTTGAAGATAAAGCTAGAGTATGAATGTTGGTATCGTTACTGAATGATCTTTTTCCTCTCACCATTGCTCAGTTTGGAAGACATAGTGGGTTTGATACAAAATGATTTTAACCTGTTCTCTTTTTAACCGAATAACACAAACGATTTTTCAGTGATTCGTACGAGAAATGGTGTCAAGATGGCTAAACGTCTTATCTGAACATCTGGAAAAAAGAAACTCAATGAGTTTAGTGTTTTTTTTTAGATATTAAACATTTTGTGAGCTGGACAATTATCTCATGCTGTTACACATTTTGGACAATTTTGCTGTTACACACGGTATATATATATATATATATATATATATATATATATATATATATATATAATATAGAAAAAACAACTGAAAAGTTGCAAATTAAACAAAATTGAATGTTTTTTTTGTGAAAGTATTTATTTATATTTTTTTATATTAGATATTTCAGATCGACCCTGATCTTTCATCAGAAACAGTCATTTCTGATGAAAGATCGGGGTCGATCTGAAATATCAAATATATATATATATATATATATATATATATATATATATATATATATATATATATATATAAATATAAATAAATACTTTCACAAAAATAACATTCAAATTTTTTAATTTGCAAATTTCAGTTGTTTTTTATATATTATATACATATTAAGAAAGTATACGTGGCTTCTCATTATGCTATATATATATATATATATATATATATATATATATATATATATATATATTTGTCATCCACAGAGAGACTGTTTCGCTGTTTCACAGCTCATCAGTGTGGCTAGACGTCCGGTTGCCTCTAGCTAGGATCGAAACTCGACTGAATTTGCGTCAGTCGGAACTTCTCCCACTAAGCCGTCGGCGCACGGCAAGGATGAAGGTGAATTTTAGCGTGTTTATTTTTAGATTTAGATAAACACACAGTGACTGAGAGTCACTCAATTCTGCCGAAGAGTCGTGCAATATTAGCTTAATATATATATATATATATATATATATATATATATATATATATATATATGTATATATATATATATATATATATATATATATATATATATATATATATATATATATATTACCTTAATATACGGTAAGCAATTTACATCATTTACATTGTTAGGACTGTTGTCCTTATCTTTATTGCCATATTCACGACGTTTCAGCTGTTGTACACTCCGGCCATCTTCAGCTGTGTGGAATTTTGAACTGAACCCTTTATTTCCTCCACCGGGTTATATTTGTTCATTTGTTCTACTTCCTCGTGCCATGATATTTCCGGATGTCTCAAGAATATTTGGCTCAGTAGATAAAAACGTTGGTTGGATCCAGTGACTGGAGCCAAAGAGTTGTGAGTTTAATACATGGCTACTGTACTTTTTGTGTTCGTGTGTACGTTTGTGAGAGTGCAGCCATGCACCCGTTCCCGCGGATGTGCGTTCGCACGCGTGCGCCTGTCTGCGCGGATGTGCGTTCGCACGCGTGCACCTGTCTGCGCGGATGTGGGTACGTGTAGGGCGCCGTGATCATTTGTCCTTTTCTTCGTTTCTTTTTTCACATTACACTCGTTCATTTAACCTTCTCTCTTTTTATCTTTTATCAGCTATGCATGACTAAGTGTATGCATAAATGTAATCATATGTGTGTATGTGCGTCTAAATTATGTTACAAGCCCATTTATTTACATTATTTATATTGTTCTGACTACTGTCCTCATGTTCATTGTCATATTTATGACGCTTTGGCCGTTGTAGGCTCCGGCCTTCTTCAGTTGGTATACGCTGGAATTTTGAACCAAATCTTTTATTTAGTCCACTGGGGTAGATTGTTCTAGTTCCACATGCCATGCCTTTTCTGGATATCTTAGTTTCAGTTGTTTCCCTTCAACTGTCTCAACTGTCGAATTTTTTGTTCACCTCTGCTGTAGCCAGGTATTGAACTCACAACGTTTTGGTTCAAATGACTGGACTATTTGAACCAACGTTTATATCCATTGGGGTTATCAGTGTATGAATTTTGAGGACTTAATGTTTCAGTAACCATTTTTTTTTTTACCAGAGCTCATATTACAATTTTTTCTTTTTGTTTTTATCTAGCGCTCTGGTTCATATATTGTATTCATGTTTGGCCGGCTTAGGAAACCTTTGTGGCCTCGTATATGCACTGATTTCTTAATATGACAATGAAGATGAGGACCACTGTCTGAACTATGTAAATTAAGTAAATATTTGCCTCATTTCGAAAATACAAACAGAAGCCTATTTATATACGTGTGAATATGCGTTAGCCTGTGTATGCTTGTGCATACTTGTCTGTACTTTCATGACTAATTGTCCGTATGTGCGTATGTATATATGTATACGTATCTATGTATCGTTCTGTGTGAGTATCAGTGTACGTATCATTGCGTGGGTGTGTAATGCTCCGTGGAGGAATGCGTGTGTTTGCTAGTTACACATCCATAAAAGTATAATAATAATAATAATAATAATAATGTGTTGAATGGCGTTGATAAAAAATGGCGCGAAAGACGGAAATTGGAGAAAGTAAAGTGATTGTCATGAAACAAAAACAAACAAAAAAAGATTTGGGGGGAAAGAAAGACAAGTGGGGAGGGTGGTGATAAAAGCCGAAGACGAATGCTTAAAAGAGGACTTCAGAGAAATGCAGCGATAAAATAAAGTGAAATGGAAAACAAAAAACAAATCTTGTTGAAATAAAATTTCTAAAAAACAAGGATAAGAAGAAAAAGTGCCGAGGGAATCCAAAATGGCTGCTGAAAATGGAAACAATCCATCTTGTCTGGCATTTCTGCGATTTCAATAAAGATTTATCCACTTAAGTTCTTGTTCTGTTCTTTCTGTCTGAGAAGAATGTGGGACCTAATTGTGTGATTGCGAACGCAACTCATATATAAATAAATAATCCATTTTCGTTTTCTCTTTACACACACACACACACACACACACACACACATATATATATATATATATAAAAGTGAACATTGAAGTCAACACTTAGAGGCGACAGTCTGTTTCATGCTAGATGCAATCGTCAGGCCACGAGTGCTGTTATTTTCTCGGTTATTTATATATACGGATCAGTGGTGCATTGTGGGTAGTCTATTTTGGCGATTATTTGCCGGAAGTCGTTTTTTTTGTTTATTTATTTATTTGGGTTAAATTATTTTGCTTGTTTTTATTTATTTTTATTTTTTATTTTTATTTAGTTTTTTTATTTTTATTTTGATCGGTGTTTTTATTAACGTAGTAAAAATTTGTTTATATAGCTTATTTAATAGTTTTGCTTTTGTTTGGGAAGATAATTAAAGCAATTTGTTCAATTTTGGGGTTGATTGTTGTAGTTTGCTCTATTATTTTGGCGGGAACAGTTTTTAATTTATTTATTACTTCATGCATTTATTTGGATTGATTATCTTTATTTGTTTTTTCTAACGGCTAGTTTATCGGCATCGGTTGTTAGTTTATATATATATATATATATATATATATATATATATATATATATATATATATATATATATATATATATATACTGATATTGATGTGGTATTGTGCTTCATTATATTCAGTTTCAGTTAAAGCGTATTTTTAGTACTGCAATATGTTTTTGGATTTCATTCTTAGCTTTAGTTAATATAATAGCATCATCCACTTGCAAAAAAAAGACTAAAAATAATGGAAGCCTTACTAATAAAAACAAACAAACCAACACTTAATAATATTAACTTTGAACATGGACATAATATCTTGACCGTGTTTTGAAACAAAAAAAAAATGAATCACTTTATAAAACATCCATATAACAAACTATTTCTAATTCTAATTCTAACAGTTGAAATATAATTATTGAAAATGGCTAAATGTATAGCCGAAAGCGCTCGGATAAAAAGAACATTCGGACAGTTTTTATATAATTTACCCTCTGAAAAGGAAAACTTTATTAGATCGCACGAGAAATTATATAAAAAACTAAATAAAAGCACCTTGTCAGTCGTTTTTAATGAAATGTCCATATATATATATGTATATATATATATATGATTGCCTTAAACATGAAATTCCTAATTGTAATGTCGGCGTGGGGTATCATTTATATTTATTAATATGTACTTTTTTCATGTCAACAAACACTCGTTTGCCACTTTTGCAATACCCACGAATACTAGTTGTGACTTTCATAATGCTCGTCGTAGTAGAGACTTCATAATCTTGGATACAGGGGTTGGACAAGATAATTGAAACAGGTGCAAATTTTACTCCTATATTTCAAAGACCTATTATATTAAGAACTTTAACTAAAACTTCGTAATTACAGGTTATATCTGTTGTAAATACGTTTATTTATCTAATTTACTGTCTTTGGCTTATTTATTTTTAGAATTTAGTAAAATTTAAGCTAAATGTGTGACATCTCCGAGTTTGAAAAAGGGCAAATTGTTGAAGCACGCATGGCAGGAGCCTCAATCTTTAAGATTGCTGAACTGTTTGTTTTTTTAAGAGCTACCATATCAAGAACTATGACGCAATTCGAGAAACAGGGCAAAAACTCTAGCAACCGTAGCAATTCGGTCCGGACTTGCAAATGTACTGACAGGGACCGATGTGCATTGAAACACAATGTGGCAAAAAATCATCGGACTACTGCAGCCAAAGTGACTGCCGAGTTGAATAATCATCTGAATAGTTCAGTTTCTACTAAAACTTCACCGTGAGCTCCATAAGTCTGCATATCATGGAAGAGCCGCCGTAAGGAAACCTCTTCTCTCCACTTGCAACATTCAGAAGTGGTTGAAGTGGTGCAGAGATCACAATGCCTCATCTGCAGATCAATGGAAGCAAGTCATATTCTCAGACGAGTCCAGTTTTTCTCTTTTCCCAACTTCAGGGAGAGTTTATGTGTGGAGGCAGCCCAAAGAAGCTTACAACCCTGACTGCCTTCTTCCAACAGTGAAGCATGGAGGTGGATCAGTGATAGTTTGGGCCGCTATATGATGGAAATGTCTCGGTCCAATAGTTGCCGTGCATGGTAGAATCAACATGAACATTTTGGGAAATCATATTCATCCAATGGCCCAGACTTTATTCGCTGATGGTGACTGTATCTTCCAAGATGATAATGCTCCAATACATACCGCTTGAGTGTTTAAGAATTAATATGAAGAGCATGAAAGTGATCTAGAACATATGAAATGGCCTCCCCAATCTCCAGATATCAATATTATTAAACATTTGTGGTGCATTTTGGAGCGACAAGTTAGGAGCCGCTATCCTCCACCGTCGTGTCTTAAAGAGCTGGAGCAGGTGTTAATGGAAGAATGGCTGAAAATTCCTCTGGACGAAGTCAGGAAGCTGTATGATTCCATTCCTAGACGTATTAAAGCTGTATGTGAGGCTAAAGGAGGACCAACTAAATATTAAATAAATTTTCTTTGAATTTAACAAGTGTTTCAATTATTTTGTCCAACCCCTGTACAAATATAGTAACGCCGTTGAACAATGCTGGTGTCAAACGCCTTCGAATAACACTCGCACTAATAGCACTTGCTCGATAACAGTCGCTCGAATAGTAATACGTATAATAATCTGAATAGTATATTAAATAGAGTAGAGGAGAACGAATATTTTCTACGAAATTTCTCAAACATTGAGGCGGTAAAATGTAATTATTACTGTTTACTTAAAAAAACAGAGCATTTACTTAAATAAATTCTACCTATGAAAAATAACGGTTAAACAGGAAATATATTAAATAATTTTCGGGCTTAATCCATTTCATAATATATATATATATATATATATATATATATATATATATATAAAAGTGAACATAGAAGTCAACACTTAGAGGCGACAGTCTGTTTCATGCTAGATGCAATCATCGGGCCAGATGGTTGCATCTAGCATCTAAGTGTTGACTTCTATGTTCACTTTTATATTTACACACGCTCTATCTCTGATATTGAGCACTTTATCCCATAAATATAGCACACTTTAAGACTATATTCCTTCATACAGTGTAACCCGGATATAAGAGAAACCCGGATATAAGAGACTGCTTCTCCGGTCCCGGCAACTCTCTTATATCCGGGTTACACTATATATATATATATATATATATATATATATAACTTGAATCAATTAGCAATATTAATGTAATTATTGGCGAAATCCGTTCGCTAGAAGACATAATTATAAGCATTATGCTACTAATAATGATGATATTAGCTCGACTATAAATTATATATGCTGTGCTTCATTGTGTATTATGGATAAAAAGGTTTATTGTATTATCCTTAGATTTAATTGTACTCTCTGTTGTGTTATCCATTTACTACAGTCTATGTTTCAAAAATTGCGTATTTTTGTTTAATTTAATAAAAAACTTCTTATATACCCATCCGTTAGTATTTTGGCTTGTGCCTAAAATATAAAAAGCATTGCCTATTTCGAAACTTTAGTCCTTTGCGCTGATTTTAAAACCAATATATCTGTATTTAACCGGCATCCACTGCTGGTTGTCTGGCTTCACATATTTTCCCACGTCTTAATCACCATTTTGTCTCGTCTGTAAAGTACACACTCAACCGGCCATAAAATTGGAGACATATTTTTTTATTTTTTTATTATCGTCTGAATAAGAAATTAAAATAAAGTTAAATTGATTTAAACACTTTGCACAGCATCGTAATTCAGCTCCAACGATAATCCTTAAGGAGTCAGTTTAAACTGAAGCCTTCTATTTTCTATATATTGTGTCGTCAGGGTAAACTATATCCGTCAGCAAGGCCTCTGATTGGAAGGTTTTGAGGAGCTTGTAAGCACACCTTAATTGCTGTTGTTTTCAGGTTCACCCTGACCCAGGGTTCTGGCACCTGTTAGGGCCACAGCTATGAGCAAATACTTCAACGCAAAACTGAGGTCAAATCACTATGAAAGTTTTATATATGAATAAATCATCAGTCAGTAAACACAGGTGATCCCATTATTAACTTTAGACCACGTGGCCATAGAGGAAACGCCTATATAGGAAGTAGCGTGACATCTAATTAATCTAATTTCTAGTCTATTACTATTCGGATCTCTATTTCGAGTCTATTCTCTATTAATAAGCGGATAGTTATTTCAAGTCTATTCTCTATTACTATCTCTATTTCTAGTCTATCCTCTATTACTATTCGGATCTCTATTTCTAGTCTATCCTCTATTACTATTCGGATCTCTATTTCTAGTCTATCCTCTATTACTATTCGGATCTCTATTTCTAGTCTATCCTCTATTACTATTCGGATCTCTATTTCTAGTCTATCCTCTATTACTATTCGGATCTCTATTTCTAGTCTATCCTCTATTACTATTCGGATCTCTATTTCTAGTCTATCCTCTATTACTATTCGGATCTCTATTTCTAGTCTATCCTCTATTACTATTCGGATCTCTATTTCTAGTCTATCCTCTATTACTATTCGGATCTCTATTTCTAGTCTATCCTCTATTAATATTCGGATCTCTATTTCTAGTCTATCCTCTATTACTATTCGGATCTCTATTTCTAGTCTATCCTCTATTACTATTCGGATCTCTATTTCTAGTCTATCCTCTATTACTATTCGGATCTCTATTTCTAGTCTATCCTCTATTAATATTCGGATTCCTATTTCTAGTGTATTCACTATTACAATTCGGATCACTATTTCTACTCTTTCCTCTATTACTATTGTGATCTCTATTTCTAGTCTATCCTCTATTAATATTCGTATCTCTATTTCTAGTCTATCATCTATTAATATTCGTATCTCTATTTCTAGTCTATCATCTATTACTATTCGGATCTCTATTTCTAGCCTATCCTCTATTACTATTCGGATCTCTATTTCTAGTCTATCCTCTATTACTATTCGGATCTCTATTTCTAGTCTATCCTCTATTACTATTCGGATCTCTATTTCTAGTCTATCCTCTATTACTATTAGGATCTCTATTCTATCCTATACTTTATTAGTATTCAGATCTCTATTTCTAGCCTATCTTCTATTTCTATTCGGATCTCTATTTCTAGTCTATCCTCTATTACTATTCTGATCTCTATTTCTAGTCTATCCCATTACTGTTCGGATTTCTATTATTATTCTACCCTCTATTACTATAGACAGATACTGAAAGTCCGAAACGTTGTAATAAATATGGCGACAAAGTTGTGGAGAAGAGTACGAATGATGTAAATAGTGTACATAATACCTCATCCCAGAAATATAGACACAAACAAAACATCCTTTATAAATAGTAAATACGCGAACCGCACAATACTTTCTAAACATATCTGGGAGATGAAAAGAAAAACAAATCACACCAAAAATATGGAAAGTAAGAAAAACAACATCAGCCTACAAAAATGAATCCTAAACTGTGTTCGGGGGAAAAATAACTATGATTGCCTTCCCAGACCAAAACTAATTCAATAAACGATCAGAACGCATCTGGAAATGCTCGCACGAAGTCAAATGTTAAAATTGGAAACTAAAAAAAAAACGAACAAAAGA
>OZ038516.1:6250324-6305324 GCA_964036315.1 Acanthosepion esculentum | reverse complement strand
CAATCTATTCATATCTATCTATCTATCTATGTCAGTCTGTTCATATCAATTTGGCTATCTCAATCTCTCTCTTTATGTATCTGTTCATCTCTTTCTCTCTCTCTCTCTCTTTCTCAGTTTGTTCATATATATATTATCTATTTACATATCTATCTCAATCTCTCTTTCAATCTGTTCATATCTTTCTTTCTTTCGGTTCCTATATATCTATCTATCTATCTATCTTATTCTCTTCATATCTATCTATCTACCTATCTATCTATCTATTTTAGTCTCTTCCTATCTATCTATCTATCTATCTATCTTAGTCTCTTCCTATCTATCTATCTATCTATCTATCTATCTTAGTCTCTTCCTATCTATCTATCTATCTATCTATCTATCTATCTATCTATCTTATTCTCTTCATATCTATCTATCTACCTATCTATCTATCTCAGACTTCATATATATCTATCTTTGTATATCTATCTCAACCTCTCTCTATCTGTTCATATCCCTCTCTTGGTATCTATCTATCTATCTATCTATCTATCTATCTTTGGTCTGTGTCGACCTTTTCTTTCATTCGTCCTTTCTTTCTTTACACGCGCGTGCGCACACACCACACACACAAGCACACACACATAAGCCTTTGAGAATTCTAGATGATATAATCATGCGAATTTTAAGTCATTAATTAAATTAACCACTTTATGGTATTTTCATGTCTGTTGATTGAAACCCGCCATAAATTAATTAATTAATTTATTATTATTGTTCTGTATTCTTCCATTAATTCATTTTATTGCATTTCTGTCTGGCATTTTCGGATCAGATTTCATTTCTTGTTTTCGCCATTATATTTCCATGGTTGTCTCCCCTGTATTTGGGTTTACATTTCAGCTCGTTTCTCATACCATATCTTCCTCTGATGGTCGCTCCTTTTCGCAAAGAAGGGGCTTGCGTGGCCCAATGACTGAGAACGGTGCCGTCGCGAGTTCTAAACTCTTGGTAAGGCCAAGACGAGGACCCAGACTAAGCGCGACCAACCCCAAACACCCCAACGGAGGTACAAGCGAATGTCGATTACGACAGATCTCAATGATTGAACCAACGGATGAAGAGGGCTACGCACGACGGACATACTAGAGAAGGCGTCACTCGAACTTATAACAGAGTCAGCGGAAGTTCGTTGCAGTTTCATAACTGGGTTCTGCGTGTCTCATTCCATATGTGCCTTAAAGGAAGGTCATGAAATCAAATGTGTGGGTCACTTCCTGGCAAGTTGAGGTCCACCTCAATAAATTCATGCCATCGGCACTGTCTTCTACTCTGATTTCATTTCACCTCCAACCAACTCTTGCAAAGCAAAATGGCGATTGGCAAAAGATGACTGGAGCAATTTTTGATGAAACTGGAAGCATCTAATTCTGAACCTGCACGTTAGCGGCGAATTTAGTCATTAAAACTTTATAAAGGAAGCGATCAGCGAAGAAGAAATTAAATTCTTGGATACGAGATAAAGTCGCCGCCGCCGACGACAATCTCTTATCTGAAACCCCTGTGGGGTCTTAATCTGTAACAGGGACGACATCTGTCCATATAGCGCGGCGTTTATCAGCATGGTAAGTGGGGTAGGTATGTCGGGTTCAAATTCCTGCCAGTGTTTAAAAAATTAGAATCCAACCACTCGATAAAAGATGTACTTCAGGTGACGGGAAGTATTTTGGAATCCAATTATTTACATTATACGGATTATTGTCCTCATCTTTGTCGCCATATTTATTACAACGTTTCGGCTTTTCAGAATCTGTCTATATTTCTGAGATGAGGTATTATGTACACTATTTACATTATTCAGACTATTGTCCTCATCTTTGTCGCCATATTTATTACAACATTTCGGTATTTCAGTATCTGTCTATATTCCTGGGATGAGTCATTATGTACACTATTTACATTATTCGGACTATTTTCCTGATCTTTGTCGCCATATTTATTACGACGTTTCGGCCTTTCAGTATCTGTCTATATTTCTGAGATGAGGTATTATGTACACTATTTACATTATTTGGACTATTGTCCTCATCTTTGTCGCCATATTTATTACAACGTTTCGACCTTTCAGTATCTGTCTATATTTCTGAGATGAGGTATTATGTACACTATTTACATTATTCGGACTATTGTCCTCATCTTTGTCGCCATATTTATTACAACATTTCGGCTTTTCAGTATCTGTCTATATTTCTGAGATGAGGCATTATGTACACTATTTACATTATTCGGACTATTGTCCTCATCTTTGTCGCCATATTCATTACAACGTTTCGGCCCTTCAGTATCTGTCTATATTTCTTACCCTTGAGCATGCAACATACAACAGGCCATGCATAAATATGTTTTTCTAGAGGCAAATTACACCTTTTTGAAGCGTATAGTCTTGTGATTTTATAGCCTAAGCATTTTTATTCTCGGCGTTCTCCTGGGAATTATCTTCCAGAAGAATCCAGTCTCATCCCAGGTGAACACTTGTTGAGAGACATATCCCTCCTTTACGATAAGCAAACTGAACTTTTTCACGAATTCATCAGCTGCCTTCTTATAAGAACTGGCTGCTTCAGCGTGTCTCACGATGCTGTGCACAACAGTTAGCTTTTTAAGATTGTCGAAGCGGCACCGACTGGCCTTAAACTCTTCTGCTGGAGTCTCTTGCGCCGATGGTCACGACTTCTTCTCCAGGAGACCCCCATATAGTAGTCGGGCTTTCTTAGCAATAATCGTTTCCGTCAGAGTATCGCCTGCGAGCTGCTTCTTGTTAATCCAAAGGAGAAGCACCTTTTCCATCTACCCATGGATATTCGTCCTTTGACTGGACAGCCTGGAGACGCGCTTTGCTGGTGTCACACCCCGTTTATCTCGTGTCCTTCTGTATTCGGATGGTGCACAGATCGTTGACGTCGTTCGTTCGTATTGTCCGGCTAAGCCCACGACACGTACTCCTTTCTCGTATTTTATTCTATTATTTCTTTCTTCACTTCTAATGAAATTTGCTTTTGCTTCTTATTACGCAGGCGACCCGAATGTTTCAACTCGGGCCGCTGATCTAAGCTGGTCAGAGCTTGTCTAAGCTGGTCATAGCTGATCTAAGATTGTCATCGCTTCTCTAAGCTGGTCAAAGCTTGTCTAAGTTGCTCATAGACTGTCTAAGCTGGTCAAAGCTTGTCCAAGCTGGTCATAGCTTGTCTAAGCTAGTCATAGCTTGTCTAAGCTGTTTAAAGCCCGTTTCTGGTAATAGCTTTCCTAAGGTTGTCGTAGCTTCTCAAAGCTCGTCATAGCTGATCTAAGATTGTCATCGCTTCTCTAAGCTGGTCAAAGCGATGCTATGCAATGGTACGGGGGAAGCAAATGAGGAGAGAAGACCTTCGACCAGGAACAGATACTACAACTGCAGCATCTACTCCGACGGGGAAAAATACCTTCTCCTCCTCTGCCAATCCCCTGGGAAAAATCCGAGGGGGATCCCTATCTTGTTATTACCCCTATCTTTAACACTTACTTTTTTCGAATCCATGGTTAAATAAATAGAAAAAATGCACGTTTCGCAGAAAATTCTATGGCACAAAACGATCGGGATGTTGCCGCTATGAAATGAATACTTCAACTGAGCGAGGTGGCGGTCGGTGACTAAAGTGAAAGGCATGCAATCTATAGCATTGGTAGGTGACGTTGTCTTTGATAAATACTTCGAAGAATTTTCTCCAATAAAATGAATAAATATTCTGGATGCCAGGCGTTTACAATTGCAATTCATCTTGCCTTTGACTGTGTTATTTCTTAGATGGCGTCAGCTGGCAATGCATTCCTCTAATTTAATCACCGACTGCTTCTGTGTAGATGACGGTTGCATGTACTGTGAATTTTTACTCGTCCAACGATACAAAAGTGCGCACAAATGGCAGCTCGTAACGTTGCTCATGCAACTTTGAGGTTCCACTGCATAAATTCTTTTCTTGGTGATTATTAATTTCGTATCAAAATGCATCCCCGCTTCAAATTTAAGTTAAATATAAGCGAGACCAATACCTGAAAATTAGAAATTAACCAGATTTACGGCTTATCAACCCTTTGTGGATTATTAAAGCCGAAAGATAGTAAGAACAATTATCTTTTCTTTTTCTTCTTTTTTTTTTGGGGGGGGGGGAAAGAGTCAATAGCAAATTACACAGCACTTATTTCGATTACGCAGCACTTATTTCGATTACACAGCACTTATTTTGATTACACAGCACTTATTTCGATTGCACGGCACTTATTTCGCTTTACCGCGTTACGCGATCGTCGCGGCTTCGTCTCAACCGAAGGGAGATTACTGCCCTTTGCATCGCTGCAACTGGAATATCAACGATAACTAGTTACCCACCCCCGAACCTAGAAACCAAATAGTCTGCACTTGGCATTCAGTCAGCTATGCGCCATGCGTAATAGACGCTTAGGCGATCATCTATCTTTCGATACATGACTGACGAGGCAGATTTTTTTTTCCAAGGCTATAGAACCCGGTCTGTTCTATTATTTACCCATAGCTGGATGGACAAGAATAGGATCCATACCTTTCCCAAGGGTATTAGCACATCAGTCAGTCTGTTATGTGCGATGCGTGATACACGATTAGGCGATCATGTATCTTTCGATACATGACTGACGAGGCAGATTTTTTCCCACACCAGGTTACCATATTCTTCTGCGGTAGACCAGTTGCCATCCAAAACTATAGAACCCATCTGTTATGCTATTTACCCACAACTGAATGGACAATAATAGGATCCATACCTTTCCCAAGGGTATTAGCACGCAAGTGAATTTAATGGATTCGACTGGAAAGTCAGTCAGTCAGTCAGTTATATGCCATGCGTGGTACACGCTTAAGCGATCATGTATCTTTCGATACATGACTGACGAGGCAGATTTTTTTTTCTTGCAGTAGGTTTCCGTTTCTTTCTGTGGTAAACCAGTTGCCATCCAAGGCTATAGAACGCGGTCTGTCCTACTATTTACCCATAGCTGGGGGAGAAGAAGAGGATTCATACCTTTTCCAAGGGTATTAGCTTCTAATTGAAAGTAGTGGGCATTAACTAACTCAGTAATGTTAATGTAAATTTAACCAGCCTAATCATCTCTTTCTTTATGTAAATGACCGATATTTATCAACTATTTCTTTCCTAGTCTAATATACATTGAGTGGCTCTTGGGCCTTGGATTGGGTGAACATTAATAACAAACAACAAAAAACAATGTCTACTACAAGGAAAGTTGGTTTAATGTGTCTTGCGAAAACATTTTTCTCGTGAGATTCCATTATATTTACAAATTTGCCATTCATCCGTGCATCGAATACTAAAGGCATTTTGGTACTTCTGCTATTCATCTCGAGATACTTGACAAAATCCAAAGAGTCTGTAATATAATCGATCTTGACCTGGCATCTCGACTTCAGTCACAATCTCACAGACGTCACAAGTCTTCCCTCTGTCTTTTCTACAAATGAGATTTTGTCCCTGGTGCCTCGACTACATAGATTTAAGCGTGCTCCTAGATTGGCAACAAGTTTTCACTGTTTTACTGTGGAACTAGCTAGATGTAACAGCCACTTCTGCTCTAACAGATTCTTTTCTCACACTTCTCACTTGTGGAACTCCCTTTTACTTGCTTCCCTGAAAACTACAATCTTTAAAACTTTAAATGCAATGCCAACTGCCATCTTCTGTCTTCTTGAACCGTGTACATTTATTTTACATTATTTACATTATTCGGACTGTTATACTCATCTTCATTGGAAAATACGAAAACGTAAGGAATCAGCATATATGCTAGGCTACAAAAATCGCTTGAGCCGACCAAACATAGAAATGAATATAATATGGAAACCAGTAATAAGGAGTGCTAGAAAAAAGCAATGAATAACAACAAAAATTACAATATGTGCTCTGGTAAAATTGGTTGCTGACACATTAGATTTATAAGTCCCCAAAATTCCTACACAGCTGTCCTCAAGATCACATGGCCTAGTGGATAAAGATGTTGGTTAGATCACGTGACTAGACCCAAAATACCAGGCCACAGCAGTAGTGAAACAAATTTGGAGAGTTGAGTTTAAAGTTGAAAAGAGGCATGAAACAATCTACCCTGGTGGGCGAAATAAAGTGTTCGTTTCGAAATTCCAATCACCTGAAGAAGGCCGGAGCGTACAACGGCCGAAACGTTGTGAATATGGCAATAACGATGAGAATAGCAGTCCGGATAATGCAAATAATGTAAGTAATCATAATACCTCATCTCAGAGATATAGACAGATATTTACCACTCACATATTTATTTATGTATCCTCAAACCAAGTAAATGTTTAGAGATTCAAATACTTAGATAACCCCGAATCAAGTAATGTTTATTAAATTAATAATTCCCTAAGCAAAAAACACTCAAGTTTCAACAACCAGTATTTAACTCCCGCTAAATAATGTAAATGCTTCTGGACTCAAATAATTCAAAATTGACTGAATTTAGCATTCAATAACCAAACAATATTAATGGCGTAAAAATAAACAACTCAATAAAAGCGAACAGCTTTTCTTTCTGAATAGGGTAAGGTATCCAACATCCCTCATGATAGGAATCTCTCTATAAAAGGCAGATTGTGTGTGTGTGTGTGTGT
The DNA here is from genome assembly GCA_964036315.1 of Acanthosepion esculentum. NCBI lineage: Eukaryota > Metazoa > Mollusca > Cephalopoda > Sepiida > Sepiidae > Acanthosepion > Acanthosepion esculentum. The sequence goes on along the minus strand of OZ038516.1, from coordinate 6,298,630 downwards.
GTGTGTGTGTGTGTGTGTGTGTGTGTGTGTGTGTGTGTAACGTATGCACGGCTGAAATTTTCGACGGATTTGCACCAAAATTTACATGCACATGCTCCAAGTCAGCAGGAAAGGCCAAGACCGACTTTACATTTCCCAACTCACATCGATAGTGGAAATAATCGATTTTTTCATGCTTCTACGGCAGTTTTCATGTAGTTTGCGGCCATTTTCTGCTGGCCAGAGTGAGAGCCTATAGCTGGCTGCCACGAATAGGCGGGAAGATTCTATTGGCCAGCGTGAGAGCCAACAGCTGACTGACTGAATGTTAACTAGCATGCTAGCATGCAAAAAAAATCGATAGCTGCATTCGTCACAAGTGGGAAAAATTTAAATCTGCATGGCACTTTACTCCAATTGGCTCATTCGCTTGCTTTAGCTCAACGTTGATTCTCATTCCGCAGAACTGGGTTGGGTGTGGAAAAGTATTTGTTGTTAACATTCTTTTTTCATTCGGTTTTTCCAGTTACGAGTCCTTTTTTAAAGCTGATCGCTTTGTGTTCATTTTGTTTAGTTCTTTTTTCGTAACAGATTTAATGTTTAGTATAGAGCTTAGAAAAAATTCGCAGTGTGAGACAGGCAAGAAGTAAGTCATGTAGCAACATCAGCACGGCAAAGGGCACTCCTTTAAAGACAAGGAATGGCAAAAATATTTTAAGTCAAGTGATAGCGATTGCTGTATGAGTCGTACGATTTTTTAACTAAGCACGGGCAACGCCGGGCCAGGCTGCTAGTGCTTAAAAATAAAACGGATAATCAAACGGATAATCAAACAAAATAAATTTGAAAATTATTTTCTATCTCGTTGAAAATATTTGCGTATTTAAAAAAAAATCCAATCAAGTCTTTCCTTGGCAAGTTTATGTTTTTGTAAACTGAATATTGTTTGCGAACACTGAATAAAATGTGCCTGAAGCTTGGATAGTCGTTTGAACGAAGAAAACTTCCAATAAATGAACAGTTTTTCATTTTTCCTTGTTTCAGGGAAAACTATATACATTGTACTAAATGAAAACGGCTTTTGGCCAAAATGCGCTTTTTTTTACACACAGTCAAAATAACTTCTGTTTATCAATGTTAAATGACCAAAATATAAACAAGCCCAACACATTCTAAACTGAAATAGAAAGAACCTTTTCTGTACAACGGAAAAATACATTTCTGTAGCTTTATTTATTCATAATTCGTTCTGTTTTAATCTTTACTTCACGTCTGGTTGATTTATATTTAACGTCATATAAAGTTATAACAAGCCCCAAAACGCTTGACTAAAATACGCTCTGAAATTAGAAATATGCCTTGCTACGACAGACCTGACAGTCATTAAATTTTCTCACATGTTTCTGGGCGTCTTAGGCTAGATTTAATACAGAATATGAAATTCAAATGATTTTTCCGTTTTCTTAATACATTGCTTCGATTTTGAAAGCAATGTATTAAGAAACGGAAAGATTCTGTTAGAAAGAAAGAAAAGAGTACTGAACTGTGATGTAATATCAGTCCTCCTATATGGCAGTGAATGCTGGACAATCTCCCCACAGATGAAGAAGAGACTTGAAGCAACAGAAACAAAGAAAAGAATACTGAACTGTGAGGTAATATCAGTCATCCTATATAGCTGTGAATGTTGGACAATCTCCTCACAGATGAAGAAGAGACTTGAAGCAACAGAAACAAAGAAAAGAGTACTGAACTGTTATCTAATATCAGTCCTCCAATATGGCAGTGCATGCTGGACAATCTCCTCACTGATAAAGAGGTTTGAAGCAACAGAAACAAAGAAAGGAGTACTGAATTGTTGTGTAATATCAGTCCTCGTATATAGCTGTGAATGCTGGTCAATCTCCTAACAGATGAAGAAGAGATCTGAAGCAACAGAAAGAAAGAAAAGAGTACTGAACTGTTATCTGATATCAGTCCTCCAATATGGCAGTGAATTCTGGACAATCTCCTCACTGATAAAGAGGTTTGAAGCAACAGAAACAAAGAAAAGTGTACTGAATTATTATGTAATATCAGTCCTCGTATATAGCTGTGAATGCTAGACAATCTCCCCACAGATGAAGAAGAGACTGGAAGCAACAGAAACAAAGAAAAGAGTACTGAACTGTTATGTAATATCAGTCCTCCAATATGGCAGTGAATGCTGGACCATCTCCTCACAGATGAGGAAGAGGCTTGAAGCAACAAAAATGTGGTTCTACAGAAGGATACTGAGGATACCATGAACCTAATATGTGAGCAGCGACAAAGGTTTAGGGAAAATGGAAACAAAAATTACATTCATAATTATAAACAGAAAGAGATAGTTTAAATTTTTATGACATAATGAAGAAAGGGGGCTTAGAAAATGGACACTTACAGGGCGTATGTGTCTATCTATTTTGTACGAATTCATTGCGTCATTTCGTTTATTCTTTAAAAAGAAATGTTTGTCAAAAATAAACGTGACAATTTGTCATGAAAGACGTGAACCTCATTTATAAACAGGCCATACAGAAATAATAAGAACATTGAGAAAATGGCTGACATCTTGTTTAATTCGTTGTTTCGTTGTCAGAACAACAGCTTCGAAACTCATCACCTCATCTCCTATTTCCGGTATGATAGCAAAAGATGGGGACAATATTTTCAATCTTCTTCTTCTTCTTCTTCTTCTTCTTCTTCTTCTTCTTCTTCTTCTTCTTCTTCTTCTTCTTCTTCTTCTTCTATTTCTTCTTCTTAATATTCTTCTTCTTCTACTTGTTCTTCTTTATCTTCTTTTTTTCTTCTTTTTCTTTTTCTTCTTTTCATCTTTCTCTTCTAATTAATATTCTTCCTCTTCTTTTGAATCTTCTTCTTCCATTTTATTTTTCTCCTTATTCTCTTGTTCTTCATTTCTTCATCTTCTTTTGATATTTTCTTCTTCTTCTTCTTCTTCTTCTTCTTCTTCTTCTTCTTCTTCTTCTTCTTCTTCTTCTTCTATGTTTTCTTCATCTTCTTCTTGAATCTTCTTCTTCCATTTTCTTTTTCTCCTTCTTCTCTTGTCCGTCATTTCTTCGTCTTATTTTGATATTTTCTTCTTCTTCTACTTCTTCTTCTTAATCTTCTTCTTAATCCCCTTCTTTTTCTTTTTCTTCTTCTTTTCATCTTTCACTTCTACTTAATATTTTTCCTCTTCTTTTGAATCTTCTTCTTCCATTTTCTTTTTCTCCTCATTCTCTTGTTCTTCATTTCTTCATCTTATTTTGATATTTTCTTCTTCTTCTTCTACTTTTACTTCTTCTTTCTCTTCTACTTAATATTTTTCTTCTTCTTCTTCATCATCATCTTGAATCTTCTTCTTTCATTTTCTTTTTCTCCTTCTTCTCTTGTTCGTCATTTCTTCATCTTCTTTTGATATTTTCTTCTTCTACTTCTTCTTCTTCTAAATCTTCTTCTTTTTCTTCTTCTTTTCATCTTTTACTTCTACTTAATATTCTTCCTCTTCTTTTGAATCTTCTTCTTCCATTTTCTTTTTCTCCTCATTCTCCTGTTCTTCATTTCTTCATCTTATTTTGATATTTTCTTCTTCTTCTTTTTCTTCTTCTTCTTTCTCTTACACTTAATATTTTTCTTTTTCTCCTTCTTTTGAATCTTCTTCTTCCATTTTCTTTTTCTCCTTCTTTTCTTATTCTTCATTTCTTCATCTTCTTTTGATATTTTCTTCTCCTCCTCCTCCTCCTCCTCCTTCTTCTTCTTCTTCTTCTTCTTCTTCTTCTTCTTCTTCTTCTTCTTCTTCTTCTTGTTCCTCCTCCTCCTCCTCCTCCTTTGTATTTCTTCTGAATCTTGTCCCCGCCACTCCCTGTCATCTCTCCTGTAAATCAAAATGAAGCATTTTATTCGAGCAACACGGGCGATTGATTTTTTTTATACTTACACTCTACATGCAACTTGATCTGTGCAATTCCCCCTTCCCCTGAACCTCACCCTAATTTCGTCCACTGTTCATTCCAACTGCCTACGCCCTTCCTGCCTGATCCAAAATTCCAGCAAATATGGCGCCAACCATAGTTTTCCCTGCCACGGTTAGACAACTGCGTATCCAATGACGACAACGCGGGAAGAAATTGATAGAAAGAGAGAAAAATAGAGAGAGAGAGAAGGAGAGAGAGGGGGAGAGAGAGAGTGTAAGGAATGAGAAGAAATAAATATATAGAGAGAAATAGAGGGAGAGGGAGAGAGAGAAAATTAGGAACGAGATGAAATAGATAGAGAGAGGGAGAGACAAAATAGAGAGAAAGCGAGAGAGAGAAAATAAGGAACGAAATAAGATAGACAAAGAGAGACAGAGAGAAAAATATAGAAAATATATAGAGGGGGAAAATAAAGGGATGGAAAGAAATAGACAGAGAGAGAAATAGAGAGAGCGAGAGAGAGATATAAAAAAAACAAGGAACGAGAAGAAATAGAAAAAGAGAAAGAAAAAGGGGGGAGAGAGCGAAAGAAATAGGGAGAGGGAGAAAGAACAAGGAACGGAAAGAAATAGATAGAAAGTAGAGAGAGCCAGTGAGAGAGAGAGAGAGGGAGAGAGAGAGAACAAATAATGGGACGAAATAGAGAGAGAGAGAGAGAGAGAGAAATGGTGAGAGAGAAAAAAGGGTGTGAGAGAACAAGGAACGGGAAGAAATAGAGAGAGGAAGAGAAATAGAAAGAGAGAAATAAGAGAGAGAGAGAGAGAGAGAGAGAGAGAGAAAGAAAGAAAACAAGGAACGGGAAAATAGAAAGAGAGAAAGAAAAATGGACAGAGAGAGAAAAAGATAGAGAGAGAGCGAGAAAGAGAACAAGGAACAGGAAGAAATAGAAAGAGAGCAAGAAAAAGGGAGAGAGAGAAAAAGAGAGAGGGGGAGAAAGAAAACAAGGAACAGGAATAAACAGAAAGAGAGAAAAAAGGGAGAGAGAGAAAAAGAGAGAGAGAGAGAGAGAAAGGTACGGGAAGAAATAGAAAGAGAAGAAGATAAAGGGAGAGAGAGAGAAAAAGATAGAGAGAGAGAGAAAGAGAACAAGGAACGGGAAGAAATAGAAAGAGAGAAAAAAGGGAGAGAGAGAAAGAGAGAGAGAGAGAGAAAGAGAACAAGGAAAGGGAAGAAATAGAAACAGAACAAGAAAAAACGAGAGAGAGAGAAAAAGATATATATATATATATATATATATATATATATATAGAGAGAGAGAGAGAGAGAGAGAAAGAGAACAAGGAACGTGAAGAAATAGAAAGAGAGCAAGAAAAAGGGAGAGAGAGAGAGAAAAAGATAGAGAGAGAGAGAGAAAGAGAAAGAAAACAAGGAACGGGAAGAAATAGAAAGAGAGAAAGAAAAAGGGAGAGAGAGAAAAAGATAGAGAAAGAGAACAAGGAGCGGGAAGAAATAGAAGAAAGACAGTAAAAGGAGTAAAGAAAGAGGGAAGATAGATGGAGAGGAAAAGAGAAGTTGATGGAGAAAAAGAAAGGGGAGAGGGAGGAGACGAAAGAGTGAGAGAGAGAGAATAAGAAATCAAGGGAAAAGAAATTAAAACAGGTCAAATGGCAAGAAGAGAGTGAGTAATAGTGAGTTGTTGGGGCGATTGTCAGGAAGCAGACGATGTCAACTCTGGTAGAATTATAGTTAGTTTGCTTGGGAAAAAAACAAATTTGTTACGCCATTGAAATAGTGTTGTGTAAGGCTTCATTTACTCGAAGAAAATCAACCAACAATTCGCATAAATGAACGAAAATAAATGTTTAAATAAACCTTTTATAGATAGCGGCTCGGATTGAGGAATCGGAGAGCCGAGTTCGAATTCCAGTGGGATACATTACATTCACTTACGTGCTGATACCCTTGGTAAAGATGTGAATCCTCTTCTTCCCCCCTCCCCCGAGCTATTGATAAATAGCAGGACAGACTGGGTTCTATAGCCTTGAGTGGCCACCGGTCTAGCAGAAGGATCTGAATCAAAAACCAGCCTGGAGACGGTTGGGCTCATTAAGGATATCTTGTCCAAGAAACACCACTTCTACTGTGGCTGCAGTACACATGGGACCTCTACGGCCCTACGGGTCACGGGATTTAAATAAAACCTTTTATATATCTTTGTATATCCTGTTTATATGTCTTTTTAGGGGAGGCGCATTTTCTTTCATGTTTTTACGAGTGTGCAAGCCGATAGACGAAATACTGTTTAAAATCAACGGAGCGTCTACTCAAATAAGGGTATCCACTAAAAATAACGTTTAAAGTAATAAATATATGTCGCATTAGCAAAATGAAAATAAAATCCGTTACTTCTTTGGAAAATACTTTATTTACATTTTGGATACGAAAGCAAGCAGTTATGACTTTAGAGAAAAAACTGAACGTGTAAATGTGCTTTGAAGGCAAATAGATACTTCGTTGTGAAGCTCATCGTATAGTGATTTTCTTAGCCCGGCTTAGATGTGGCACAAGGCCGAAAGTATGGGGCACCCAGTGAGGATCGAACTCACTATTCAATCTTAATTGATCTCGCGAGATAAACTTGTTAACCATTACAACACGTCGAAGTTGCCTGATTTTATAAGCGTGGCTTAGATGTGGCACAAGGCCGAAAGTATGGGCCACTCAGTGAGGATCGAACTCAATATTCAGTCTTAATTGATCTAGCGAGACAAATTTGTTAACCATTACAACACATCGAAGTTCCCTGATTTTATAAGTATTGTCTTAAATGTGGCACAAGGCCGAAAGGATGGAGCACCTTGTGAGGATCTAACTCACTATTCAGTCTTAATTGATCTAGCGAGACAAACTTGTTAATCATTACAACACATCGAAGTTCTCTGATTTTATAAGTGTTGTCTTAGATGTGACACAAGGCCGAAAGTATGGAGCACCCAGTGAGGATCGAACTCACTACTCAATCGTAATGGATCTAGCAAGACAAGCTTTCTAGCCATCACATCACGTCGAGGTGCCCAAAGCTTATCGTATATCAGTCTAACATGTTACACTTTTATTAAAGCATCACAAGTTGGAGAAAAATAAAAAAAAATTCTAGTATTTTTATTTTATTTGCTTTTCATTTCTTACTCAGTGCATTCATCATGTTAAACAAACGTTATTATAATTTAGTACGTTCCGAATTAAAGGAGAGACAACACGTCTTTTCGAAGTTCCAAGAAAGTTCACATTATCATCTGAATCCTGCAGCTAAATGCGTTGAGAAAGTTTCTACCGTCAGTGGCAAACAAGTTTGTCTGGAACGTCAAAAGAAAGAATTCTTTGGCAATTCGGAACAATTTGCGTTAGCGAGAATATCTTAGAACTATCTTTGAGTCACACCAGCAACAAAAGCGTAGCTTAGATATGGCACAAGGCCAGAAGTGTGGAGCATCCAGTGAGAATCGAACTCACTACTCAATCGTAATTGATTTAACAAGGAAAGCTTGCTAATCATTACACCACGTTAAAGTGCCCATTCGACAAGACAAATGGTTATTTACCTTACCTCCCCGTGAGGTAGGATGTGGCACAAGGCCGTTTTTTAATGCGGGGGAAAAACCGATGCCCGTAGACCCGGGTAAAAATTTCCTGTAGACTCCGTAAAAACGGGGTCGGGTAGTTGTCTACCACCCCAGACGAGACTCTGCCTTTTGGCATAGCCTCGTCTGGGTTCCTCTCTACCCGAAGGCAGACAGTTCGACCAGCATAGCTGGAGACGAATCTCCAAATAATTGTCGAAGTGAGACAAGACAAAAGGATATTTGCCAACCGCCCCACGCGGTCAGATGTGGTACAAGGCCGAATTTAACGTGGGGTATCCGAGGCCGTAGGCTCGGCAAAAATTCCCCGTAGACCCCGTATACACGGGGTCGGGTAGCTTTCTACCACCCCAGACGAAACTCTGCCCTTTGGCATATCCTCGTCTCGGTTCCTCTCCGCCCGATGGAAGAGAGTTTGACCAGCTCAGCAACTAATTGCCGAAGCAATTCGAGACAAGACAAAAGGCGTTTATAGTAATTTGGTTTCGCGTTTTGTAGAGTCTACTTCTCGAAAAGTCTCGTGTGATCTTAGTGTTTTCAAATATTCTGACTTTCTTTTCTCTTTTTATCCCCCTCTTCCTTTATTTCTTTTTCCTTTTCTTCATCTTTTTCCTTTCTGGATATTTTACATACAAGGCACGTGTGAACTCTTTGCTTCGGTAGTCATTTTGTCGTTTAATATTTTTCAGTGGGGAGGGGGACAGTCTTTTGTTTCCACTACAAAGACAAACTAGAATTATGATACACTTACATATATATAGCAATATTTACTTCTTTTTTTTCCAGTTAGCCTTGAAATTCGGCCATTTTCTAACCGTCTGCTCCTAGCATAATTTCCAGGCATGCAAGAGGAAATATTTTGTTAAATATAAATATTTAATTTAATAAAATTCATTGCAATAGTAATCTTACGAATAAATGGAAATTAAGATTTATACTAAGTTTTGGGATAAATTAATCCAAGATAATTTTTTAAAAATCTTTCAATGCCTTTTTTGTTTGTTTTTCGTTTTTCAAGAAATCCAAGATTTGGTTTTATTATTAGCCTAAAGCCAGATTTATTGGAAAATTAGTCGAATGATTTTTTTTTAATGCGTCTAAATCATTTTTTTATTAGTTCAATATGTGGTTCCTTTATTTATTCATTTTAAAATAAATCCAATTGTATTTTTATTAAATTAATGACGGTCTCTTTTTTTTTTTTTAACTTGGACAAAGTTGATTTTTCTTTTACATTTTACTTACCTTCCTTACTTATCCATATCCTCCCACCATTGTCTGAATTCCTTCCCCCCACCCATTTCTTTTCATACCTTTTCTTCCTTTTTCTTTTTCCTTATCTTTTCTCTCTAGCATCTTTTCTTTCCTTTCTCTCTTTTCAGCTTTTTTCCTTTCCGTCTTTTTTCTTTTTCCTTTTCCTTAACTTCTCTTTTCTCCCAACTTTTCTCCCCTTCCTCCTTGTACTCTCTTTCCTCTTGTTATCCCCCTCTTCCTTTATTTCGATTCCTTTTCTTCCTCTTCTTTTCTTCCTCTTTTTTCTTTCATTCCTCTGTTTTCCTTTTCTTTCTCCCCTTCCTTAACTTCTCTTTCTCCCCATCTTTCCTCCCTCTCTTCCTTCGTTTACTCCTTTTACATTCTTTTCTCTTTTTATCCCCCTTTTCCTCTGCATCTTCCTTCCTTTCCTCCTTGTACTTTCTTTCCTCTTTTTATCCCCCTCTTCCTTTATTTTCCTTTTCTTCCTCTTTTTCCTTTCCTTCCTCTTTTTCCTCTTTTTTCTTCCTCTTTTTTCTTCCTTCCTCTTTTTTCCTTTCCTTCCACTATTTTCCTTTGCTTTCTCCTTTTCCTTACCTTTTCTTTTCCTTTTCTTTCTTTTTCTTTTTCTTTCTTTCTTTCTTTCTTTTTTCTTTTCTTTCTTTTCTTTTCCTTCTTTCTTTCTTTCTTTCTTTCTTTCTTTCTTTCTTTCTTTCTTTCTTTCTTTCTTTCTTTCTTATCCTTCGACTTTGTAGCCTCTATTTAATTTCCTCGCTTTCTTTCTTCATTTTTTACTTTCCTTCCTCCCTCTTTTTCATTCTCCTTCTTATCGATTCTCTTTCCTTTCCACACTCATTTTCTCTCCAGTTATTTCTGTCCCTTTTATTTCCTTCCTCTTGTTTCCTTTCTTTCCTTTTTTTCCCTACATCTTCCCCCCCCTCTTCATTTCTTTTCTTTCTTATTCTTTTCTATCTTTCGTATTCATTCTGTCCTTTTTTCTCTTCTCCCTCCATCTCTTTGCCTATCTCTATTTGTCATCCCTTCCTTTCTCTATATGTCATTAACTCATTTTTATTATTCACTTTCTTACTAGTCTTTCCCCCCCTGCTCTGTGCGTGTGTGCCCCGGGGGTGCGTTCTAGCCGAGGAAATGTTATCAAGAAGCACGCGTGCCGCTCTCTTGCAATATGGAGAAATTTGACACTCAAACACGCGACCAAGGGAAAATTCTTCCTGTTGACTTTACTTCTTCTTCGTTTGTTTATTTTCAGAGCGGAGTGGTGGTGGTGGTGGGGGGGTTGGCAAAAAGCCAGACCATAAAATAGAGGTGTGGGGGGGAAACCGGAGGGGGCGGGAGGTACGCTTGTAAAAGAAAGAAAGAGAGGAAGAAAGAGAGACGCCAAGAAAGACAGACAGACATAAAGAAAGCCAGAAACAAAGAAAAAACACAGAAAAAAAGACAGAAAAGAATAATGACTAAAAGAAAGACAAACAGAAATACAGACTGAAAGAAAGAAAGAAAAAAAGAAAGAAAGAAGGGAGAGAGGGAACAAGAAAGGAAGAAAGAAGGAAAGAAAGAAAGAAGGAAGGAATAAAGGAAGAAAAGAAAGAAAGAAAGAAGGAACGAAAGAAAGAAGGAAGTAAAGAAAGGAAGAAGGAAGGGAGGAAAGAAAGAAAGAAAGAAAGAAGGAAGGAATAAAGATAGATAGAAAGAGACTAAGATAGATATATAGAGACTAAGATAGATAGATAGATAGATAGATAGATAGATAGATAGAGACTAAGATAGATAGAAAGAAAGAAAGATAGATAGATAGAAAGCTACTAAGATAGATAGATAAGGACTAAGATAGATAGATAGATAGAGATAGATAGATAGATAGAGACTAAGATAGATAGATAGATAGATAGATAGATAGATAGATATAGACTAAGACAGATAGAAAGAAAGAAAGATAGATAGATAGATAGAAAGCGACTAAGAAAGATAGATAGAGACTAAGATAGATAGATAGATAGATAGTAAGCGACTAAGATAGATAGATAGATGGATAGATAGATAGATAGATAGAGACTAAGATAGATAAATAGATAGAAAAAAGACTAAGATAGATAGATAGATAAATAAAAGGAGAAATAAAAGCAAGAAATGAAATGAAGAAGAAAAAGAAGAAAAAATAAAATGAAACGAAGAAATGAAAAGAAATATAACAAATATATTAAACACAATGTTTTGGCCTCTATATCTCTGAGATGAGGTATTATGATTAGTTACATTATTTGGACTGTTATCCTCATCTCCATTGCCATATTCACAACGTTTCGGTCTCTATATCTCTGAGATGAGGTACTATGATTACTTACATTATTTGGACTGTTATCCTCATCTCCTTTGCCATATTCACAATGTTTTGGCATCTATATCTCTGAGATGAAATATTATGGTTACTTACATTATTTAGATTATTCAAACTTTTATCCTCATTTTCATTGTCAGATTCACAACGTTTCGGCCGTTGTACGCTCCGGTCTTCTTCAGGTGATTTGAATTTCGAACCGAACTCTTTATTCAATCAACGACACTAGATTGTTCTCATCCTGTGTTGTTCTGATCAAGTATACCCTCACTTATTGCTCGCCCGGTTTCCGAGGAGTCTAAAACTATGCCACCCGGCCCAGGGATTGAAATCTCATTTATTCTGTGACCAAGTTAACGACACAACGCTTTAATTCACTAGGTTCCTGTGGTTCAGTTCGGAATTTCCCGAAGAAAGCCGGAGAGTAGAGCGGCCGTGATAATATGAGCTTAACATTTGTCTATATCTCTGAGATGAGGTATTATGATTATTTACATTATTCGGACTGCTATCCTCATTATATTGTGATTTTTTAAATTTAATATGCGCCTGCTTGGTCTCACATTTCCCACTGACCTGAGTTGGAACAACTACATTGAATCAATAGCTTCATCTACCGCAGGGAAAGTTGGTTTTTCTACGATTCGTCCTTGCATTGAATACTTTAGCCATATATGGTCTGGTGCCCCCGCTGTTCATCTGAAGGTCCTGGACAAAATCCAGAGACGGATATGCAAGTTCTCAACTGCCTTAACCGGGTATTGAACTCACACTCTTTGGGTCCTGTCACTGGATCTAACCAACGCCTTTATCCACTGTGCCATGTGTCCTCGGGGACACAAAGAGTGTGAGTTCAATACCTGGTTAAGGCGGTGGCGAACTTGGAGAGGGGAATTAACAGGAGATAACTGATAACTGACATCCATTAAACATGGGACGTGGAACTAGAACAGTCTACACCAGTGAGCAAAATAAAGCGTTCAGTTCGACATTCCAACCACCTGAAGAAGGCCAGAGCGTACAACGGCCGAAACGTTGTAATAAATATGGCGACAAAGATGAGGACAATAGTCTGAATAATGTAAATCATGTATATAATACCTCATCTCAGAAATATAGACAGATACTGAAGGGCTGAAACGTTGTAATAAATATGGCGACAAAGATGTGGACAATAGTCCGAATAATGTAAATAGTGTACATAATACCTCATCTCAGAAATATAGACAGATACTGAAAGGCCGAAACGTTGTAATAGATATGGCGACAAAGATGAGGACAATAGTCCGAATAATGTAAATAGTGTACATAATACCTCATCTCAGAAATAGAGACAGATACTGAAAGGCCAAAACGTTGTGATAAATATGGCGACAAAGATGAGGACAATAGTCCGAATAATGTAAATAGTGTACATAATACCTCATCTGAGAAATCTAGACAGATACTGAAAGGCCGAAACGTTGTAATAAATATGGCGACAAAGGTGCGGACAATAGTGCGAATAATGTAAATGGTGTTCAAAAATTTTGTTGGCATTAAATGACCCACTGAGGTTTTGATATGCCATAAAACAAAACAACCTATTTTCCTCATCTTTGTCGCCATATTTATCACAACTTTTCGGCCCTTCAGTATCTGTCTATATTTCTGAGATGAGGTATTATGTACATTATTTACATTATTCGGATTATTGTCCTCATCTTTGTCGCCATATTTATTACAACGTTTCGGCCATTCAGTATCCGTCTATATTTCTGAGATGAGGTATTATGTACACTATTTACATTATTCGGACTATTGTCCTCATCTTTGTCGCCATATTTATTACAACGTTTCGCCCGTTGTACGCTCCGGCCTTCTTCAGGTGTTGGAATGTCGAACTGAACACTTTTTTCGCTCACTGGAGTAGACTGTTTGACACGTGGAACTAGAACAGTCTACCCCAGTGAGCGAAATAAAGGGTTCTGTTCGATATTGCAACCACCTGAAGAAGACCTGAAGAAGACCGATGCGTACAAGGGCCGAAACGTTGTAATAAATATGGCGACAAAGATGAGGACAATAGTCCGAATAATGTAAATAGTGGAGTACACTTTATCAAATATATTGATATTTGCATTGACTGGTGCCGTAACTATGGTTTGCTGACAGTCAATTATGTATTGTATTTATTGCAACAGCCGTTGTAGGGAACAAACCTATTCGCGATCGGTGGACAACAGGATTTGGAGGTGTGCACGTAAGGGTTGCGCAGGCGCGCATGTGTAATAGCACCTTTTATTTTTTCACTCAATCCAACCGAAATATTCCATTATTTATGAGGTATTGACAAGAGACGTTAAACACCCCTTTCTTAAATTCTTTCATTTTATCACTAAAACCAAGTAGCGTTTTTCCCCCTCCTTCTACTCGATTAAAAATATAGGCCATTATTTATCAGGTATTGACAGGTCCAGCGTTTGCGCGAACTAAGGAAGGTGGGGACAAGCATTATTATTATTATTATTATTTTATTTCCTTTGATTTATGGCGTTTACACATTTCTTTCCGGGTCCCGCCCCCAGAGACCTAAGATTAGAAATGGTATCATGACACTTTCCACTGACAATATATATATATATATATATATATATATATATATATATATATATATATATTTTACATAGATAAAGCCCTTCGAGAACAATTTTTTGTATTTCTTTGAGGCATGGACTTCCAGGAATCCCTTCAATTCGTCAACTGGAATCTTTTCCAACCAATCGGAGGGATCCAACTACAACAGGGATTGTTGATGTTCCCATGTGCCACATTTTTGAGATTTCGATTTCAAGGTCCTTGTATTTTGATAGCTTTTTGAAGATCTTCATTTGATTTGTCAGCGTGTATTGTGTAGTCCCATAGAATTGTAACGGGTCCTATCTGCGTAACCGGGTCTGGGTGGTGTTCATATCAGTTTTTTTCCAGTTTCCTTCCCGTAGAAGTTGCAAATTTTCCAGTGCAGATATTGGCCCACTTTGTCATGCCGGGTTTTATATTCAGTGGGTGCCAATATCGTGCAACCTGATGATCAACTGTTTCTGGATATTTTAGTATATGCGCTTGATAATTCCTAGTTAACAAGCATTGGTCCTGTGCAGCAATGATAAAACCCGCAGTTTCAGCTTTCAACCCTGCACTACGTAGCCACAGATGGGTACGGTTTTTGTCTACGTCAGCTTGTTTGGCCCGGACAGAGTATTGGCCATGAAGCGGTTTATCTTGCCATTGTTTCTGTATCTGGTCGGTTGCATCTGTCTTTGCTTTCTTTTTTTAAGTATTTTGCAGCTTCAGCCGGTGTATTGTGCTGTACTTGTATTTCTGCGCCCATTTGAAACTCTATTTTGAATTATTATTATTATTGTTGTTGTTGTCGTAGTAGTAGTAGTAGTAATTATTATTATTGTAGTAGTAGTAGTAGTAATTATTCTTGTTGTTATTGTTGTAGTAGTAATTATTATTATCATTGTTGTTGCTGTTGTAGTACTATTACTAATAGTAATTATTATTATTGTGGTTGTAGTAGTAGTAGTAAATCTTCTTATTATTGTTGTTATTGTTGTAGTAGTAGTAATTATTATTATCATTATTATTATTATTATCATCATCATCATCATCATTATTATTATTATTATTATTATCATTATTATTATTATCATCATCCTCATCATCATTATTATTATTATTATTATTATCATCATCATCATCATCATCATCATCATCATTATTATTATTAATATTATTATCATTATTATTATTATTATTATCATCATCATCATTATTATTATTATTATCATCATGATTATTATTATTATTATTATTATTATCATCATCATCATCATCATTATTATTATTATTATTATCATCATCATCATCATCATCATCATTATTATTATTATCATTATTATTATTATCATCATCATCATCATCATTATTATTATTATTATTATTATTATCATCATCATCATCATCATCATTATTATTATTATCATTATTATTATTATTATTATTATTATCATCATCATCATCATCATCATCATTATTATTATTATTATTATTATTATCATTATTATTATTATTATTATTATTATTATTATTATTATTATTATTATTATTATAGACTCAAAAGACAAACATTGGTTGGTGGGGGGTACATCTGAGCCTATCCGTAAGATTAGCCAGTTTTATATTTTCTCTCGCTAAATATTTGTCGAATTTACACTGATTCTGTTCATAAGCATTTTGGTAAGCTTTGTACTTCTCTAGGTAAATATTGTTTGGTTTTTATGCCCGAGTCTTTTGGTAAGCTTTAGTTTGGTTAATTCTTTCGTCTGTCATCATTCAACCGAAATGTATCCCTCTTTTGGGAGGCGGTTTTATCACACTCCAGAGGATAGGATCGGTGTAATATGTAGACCTTTCGACAGGGTAAATATCAGAGAAATGAATTATGGTAAAGATAAAGGAGGAGGAAGAGAAGGAGGAGGAGGAGAGTGAGAGAGTTCTCTGTGTTTCGAAGAATTTGGATATAGGAAAATGAGGGCATAATTGTAGGAGAGAAGAGGAAAGAAAGAAAGAAAGAAAAAAGGTGAGGAAAGTTGAATTATAGAACGAGAAAGAAAGAAAGAAAGAAAGAAAGAAAGAAAGAAAGAAAGAAAAAGCAAAGAAAAAAAGGAAAAGAAAGGAGAAGAAAGTTGAATTATAGAACGAGAAAGAAAGAAAGAAAGAAAGAAAGAAAGAAAGAAAGAAAGAAAGAAAGAAAAAGCAAATAAAAAAGGAAAAGAAAGAAGGGGAAAGTTGAATTATAGAACGAGAAAGAAAGAAAGAAAGAAAGAAAGAAAGAAAATAAAGAAAGAAAGAAAGAAAGAAAGAAAGAAAGAAGGGAGGGGAAATTTGAATTACAGAAAGAAAGAAGGAAAATGTAAAGAAAAAAGGAAAAAACGGAGAGGAAAGTTGAATTAGAGAAAGAGAAAAAAGAAAGAAAGAAGGAAGAAAAAGTAAAGAAAAAAGAAAAAGAAAGAAAGGAAAAATAAATAAAAAAGGAAAAGAGCTATGAAAATAGAATTATGGAACGAGAAAGAAAGAAAGAAAGAAAGAAAGAAATAAAAAGGAAATAAAAAGGAAATGAAAGGTGAGGAATTTGAATTATAGAACGAGAAAAAAGAAAAAGGAAATAAAAAAGGAAAACAAAGAAGAGGAAAGCTAAATTATAGAACGAGAAATAAAGAACGAAAGAAAGAAGAGAAAAAATAAAACTAAATGTTTGAGAAAGAAATGAAAAACAAGCGAAAAAGAAGAGAAACAGAAATAAAAAAGAAAATGAAAGGAAAATGAAAGAAGGAAAAGAAAAAGGAAAAATAAATTACGACGAAAAAATTGGAAAATGAATAAAATATAAGAAAGTAATGAAAGAACCTAAGAAAAAGAAAGAAAAGTAGGTATAAAGAAGAAAGAATAGAAAACAAATGGAAAAAAATAAAGAAAAAGAAGACAAAATCGAGGTATGTTAAAAAGAAGAAAAAAAGAAATTTTAATAATGATGTTTACCCTGTACTAGGCCAGAGAGCCATTCGAGGTAGAGGCTTAAAGATTATGTGAGGTAAAATAATGGCTTCCCCTAGACTTGAACAGGTTAAGATTGTAACGATCGGGAAATATCCATTGGGGAGTCGGTTCCACAAAGCAGTGGTTCGTGGGAAGAAGTTGCCAATGGAATACGAAGGGACTGAGGATGGTTCCCTACAATGGGCGTGGCATGGCGTATCTTGTCCGTGAAGGTTAGAATTTAGTGGAATGTAGTTCTTCTGAGCACTTTCCATGGAAATAACAATGAAGTATCGTCAGGCATGCGATGTTTCGTCTGTGGGAAAAGGGTTGTAATTCATCACCCAAAAGGACGCGGAGATATTGTTGCTATATTCACGACATTTCGGCCGTTGTACGCTCGGCCTTCTTCAGCATCTGTCTATAGATCTGAGATGAGGTTTGTAATTATTTACACTATTTACATTGTTCGGACTGTTGTCCTCATCTTTGTTGCCATATTCACATTTCAGCCGTTGTACGCTCCGGCCTTCTTCAGCATCTCTCTATAGTTCTGAGATGAGGTATTGTAATTATTTACACTATTTACATTGTTCGGACTGTTGTCTTCATCTTTGGTGCCATATAAACGACATTTCGCCGTTGTACGCTCCGGCCTTCTTCAGCATCTGTCTATAGATCTGAGATGAGGTATTGTAATTATTTACACTATTTACATTGTTCGGACTGTTGTCCTCATCTTTGGTGCCATATAAACGACATTTCGCCGTTGTACGCTCCGGCCTTCTTCAGCATCTGTCTATAGATCTGAGATGAGGTATTGTAATTATTTACACTATTTACATTGTTCGGACTGTTGTCCTCATCTTTGGTGCCATATAAACGACATTTCGCCGTTGTACGCTCCGGCCTTCTTCAGCATCTGTCTATAGATCTGAGATGAGGTATTGTAATTATTTACACTATTTACATTGTTCGGACTGTTGTCCTCATCTTTGGTGCCATATAAACGACATTTCGCCGTTGTACGCTCGGCCTTCTTCAGCATCTGTCTATAGATCTGAGATGAGGTTTGTAATTATTTACACTATTTACATTGTTCGGACTGTTGTCCTCATCTTTGTTGCCATATTCACATTTCAGCCGTTGTACGCTCCGGCCTTCTTCAGCATCTCTCTATAGTTCTGAGATGAGGTATTGTAATTATTTACACTATTTACATTGTTCGGACTGTTGTCCTCATCTTTGGTGCCATATAAACGACATTTCGCCGTTGTACGCTCCGGCCTTCTTCAGCATCTGTCTATAGATCTGAGATGAGGTATTGTAATTATTTACACTATTTACATTGTTCGGACTGTTGTCCTCATCTTTGGTGCCATATTCACGACATTTCGCCGTTGTACGCTCCGGCCTTCTTCAGCATCTGTCTATAGATCTGAGATGAGGTATTGTAATTATTTACACTATTTACATTGTTCAGACTGTTGTCCTCATCTTTGGTGCCATATTCACGACATTTCGGTCGTTGTACGCTTCGGCCTTCTTCAGCATCTGACTATATTTCTGAGATGAGGTATTGTAATTATTTACACTATTTACATTGTGCGGACTGTTCTTCAGGAGATTCGAATTTCGAACAGAACCCTTTCTTTAGTCTAACGGGGCAGATTATTCTAATTCTACGTGCAATGCCTCGTCCCGATATCTCAGTTTTCATTAAACCCACATTCAACTCAACTCTCCAAGTTTTTCTTCAACTCTGATGTAGCCAGGTATTTATATCACAACTCTTTTAAGGCACAAGACCCAGTGGATAAAAGTGTTGTTTGAATCCAGTGACTTAGCCGTAAGTTCTATACTAACGGATTCTTCATTCACACTTCTAATGTTTGAAACAAATTTCTGGCTCCACGCATTCCAGCCAAATCGGATTTTCAAAAATTTAAATTTATAATAAATACATTCGATAATCAGCTCTATATTCTGTACATTACCTCGGTTTGTATTCTGTAGTGTACTGAAGAGTAAACATAATACATAAATTCGAAAATCAGCTCTATATTCTGTACATTACTTCGGTTTGTATACGGTAGTGTACTGAAGAGTAAACGTAATAAATGAATTCAAAAATCAGCACTATATTTTGTACATTACTTCAGTTTGTATTATGTAGTGTACTGAAGAGTAAATGTAATAAATAAATTAGAAAATGAGCTCTATATTCTGTACATTACTTCGGTTTGTATACGGTAGTGTACTGAAGAGTAAACGTAATAAATAAATTCGATAATCAGCTCAATATTCTATATATTACTTCGGTTTGTATACTGTACTGTGCAGAAGAGTAAACGTAATAAATAAATTCAAAAACCAGCTCTATATTCTATACATTACTTCGGTTTGTATCCTGTAGTGTACTGAAGAGTAAACGTAATAAATGAATTAAAAAATCAGCACTATATTTTGTACATTACTTCAGTTTGTATTATGTAGTGTACTGAAGAGTAAACATAATAAATAAATTCAAAAATGAGCTCTATATTCTATACATTACTTCGGTTTGTATTCTGTACTGTACTGAAGAGTAAACGTCATAAATAAATTTGAATATCAGCTCTAGATTCTGTACACTACCTCAGTTTGTATTTTGTAGTGTATATTAAAATATTTGTCGGATTCAACCCCTCGCCACACACACACATCTCTCTCTCTCTCTCTCTCTCTCTCTCTATATATATATATATATATATATATATATATATATATATATATATATATATTTTAATAAAGATATGCTGCATATATATATTGGATCTATTAAATGTAACGTAGAACAATATACAGGGTGTCTATAATGTTCATGTGCACTTTAAAAAAATATAACTTTATTTGTTATTTCGATAGAAATAATCTGTAAAAAATGACATAAATTTCAATGTACCTAGTTTTCAGTATAGCTAAAATAACTAATGTGATTTCAGGTATTACTGTAAATCAGTTGGCAAATGTTTTCCGTGAACTGCAAAATCGTATTACCCTTCGTATTGCTAATGATGGAGGACACGTGGAAACTTAAATAAAATTTCAATAAAACCTTAAAAATTATAGATTTACTTCTTTCTAATCCTTTTTACAAATTATTTCTATCGTAAATACAAATCAAGTTATAAATCTTTTAAAGTTCACACGAACTTTATGGACACCTTGTATTTATTATGGTTACCTTTGTCAATTACTCACTCTGGTTAAACAACATTAGCTATACAACGAACGTATGCAATATAATGAACAGAAGAACAGTGAAATGAAATACGTATGTCAACGGCCATTTTCATGGACATATTTCTCAGATGTCCAATAAAAGTCAATATAAATTTGAAAAAAGTGATGTAACTTTTATTAGCTTTATTATGGAGGAAAGATGTATGACAACGTGGAAAAAGTTTTCGTGTAACGTGTTTCGTCCTTAAGGACTTCATCAGGATAGGTTTGTTTGCGTTGACGCGCGCGAACAAGAAGATATGGTGGGAAATTTTAAAACATAATTGTTATTTTCATATTTGTTTTGGGTATACAATCTACCCAGTTTCATTTAGATACTTTTTCTTTGTTTATATCATCTCTGTTATGAAATATCCCATATTGTGATAACAGAAGGTCTTCCACGAATGGTGAAACGTTGTAAGACCCAGGACGCAAATTTACTGTGGATAAGCGAGCGATTAGAGCACTTTCGTTGTAGTGAATTGTTTTCTATTTCAATAGAAGATTTCTAAAATCAAAATTGTTGCCATTTTTGTTATGGTAACCATCTAATGCTTTTAACGTGTTGTTTTTTAAAATGTTCCCTTTGTGTTCATATAATCTTTTATTTAAATTTCTTGATGTTTCTCCAATGTATTCTTTCTGACAATCCTTTCAGGTGATAGAGTAAATTGCTTGTGGCTTGTTTTGTTTTCATTATATTTCTATAAAATCAATATAAAACTGAACATTTTCATTTTAGTTTTATATTATGGTTACATTTTTCATTTGCCCCCTCATGTTAAAAATCATTCCTATACATCTATCCGATAGGGCATGATGAACAGCAAACAGTGAACTAAAATACGTATGTCGACATCATCCTAATGACGTGTCGTGTGACCGTATGAGAAGCACACCTAGGAATACAAAAAGGCCATTTTCATATCCGAGAAAAATTTGTGGGTGGGGGATAATTTTAAAACATAATTGTTATTTTCATATTTTAGGGGGTATACAATCTATCCAATTTCATTTTGATTCTTTTTCTTTTTTTGTTTTTGTTTCCACCATCTTTGTTATTGAATATATCCCAGATTGTTATAGCAGAAGATCTGCCACGAAAGGTAAAACGTTGTAAGACCCAGGACGCAAATTCACTGTAAAGAAACTAGCGATTAGAGCACTTTCTATATATTTTCGTCATAGTGAATTGTTTTCTTTTTAAAATTGTGGCCAGTTTCGATACGGTGAGCATCTAATGCGTTTAATGTGTTGTTTTTTTAAATGTTCCTTTTGTGTTCATATAATCTTTTATTTAAATTTCTTGATGTTTCTCCAATGTATTATTTCTTGCATTTCTTACAGGTGATAGAGTAAATTCCTTATGGCTTGTTTTGTTCTCATTATATTTCTACAAAATCAATATAAAACAGTAACATTTTCATTTTAGTTTTATATTTATTATGGTTGCATTTTTCATTTACTCCCTCATGTTAAAAGTCATTGCTATACAATAAACGAATGCGATATAATGAAAAGCAAAACAGTGAAATGAAATACGTATGTTAGCACCATCATGATGTGGCGTGTGACAGTGTGTGAACCACTCTTGGGAATATCAAGCGGACATTTTCATGGAGATCTCTTTCTAATTTGATATTTTTTTAAAATTTTACAGATTGTGGTTTAAAAGAATAATCATGTGGATTTTGGTTCAAATTTTAAAAAATAGCATTTAATTCATTAGATTAATAATCGATCCGATCCGATTTTCACATTTGAACGCAAGTCTCTAACGATAGAGCTGCATGTGTGTCTAATGTGTAAAAGCACAAATTTAGCACAAATATTAGCACAAATATAGTACCGCGGTCCCTGGCACAATGGGTTTGGTTCGCTTTATTTTGTTTTACGACATATCAACCTGAATGGGTTATTTAATGCCGACGATATTTTTAGGATAGATTTATATGAATAGAATATGTTACATGTTACAGTACCAAGAAAAGGTCTTAGTATGAAAGTAATATCGGATATACCAATGACTATTCTCAAAATTATGATACAAATTAAAAATTTAAACAATCTTACATAATAGAACAAGTCGCAGTTAAATAGAACGCATAACCTGTTGTTTATTTTCTTTTTCAGGATCAGACTTTAGTCACCTTAAGAATCTAAGAAAGCACAAGTAAAGGGAAAAAAAGAAACATTAGTCACATTCCACGCCGTGGGAGACTTCTGGGATATCCGACTTGTCCTTTTTAACATTTTCATTTCAGTTTTATATTATGATTACATTTTTCAATTACACATTCATGTTAAAAATAATTGCTATACCACTAACAAATGCGATATAATGAATAGCAAAACAGTGAAATAAAATACGTATGTCAACGCCATTATGATGATGTGGCATGGGACTTTGTGGGAACCACACCTAGAAAATACCGAAAGGCCATTTTCATGGATATATATATTTCTACAAAATCAATAAATAAATAATGCAACTTTTATTACATTCGTTATATTTTTCTCGTATAAATGAATAATACGACGAATGTTCAAATAATATTTTCTCAGATCATTATTGTATAATTATATGACAAATATGTTACCGTTCCCTGACACACAGGGAAGACTTGTTACATCAATCATGACTGGCCTTAGAACGGCATGTCCTCGTGGTTCGTCCAGATAATCTCAAAATGACCACGAAATAGGACATATCTTAAAAAAAAAAACAATACGGGAGATGGGAGCAAACGGGCCAGATGGATTGAAAAGCTTCTCTCGCTGGTCCGAAGCACCTGGGAAAAAAAACTGTCTGTACGCCATATCAGAGAGTTTAAGAAGCCCTGCTCCTGACTGCTATAAAATTTGCGGAGATGGCGTTATTTGTCTGGACCCCCTGGGTCGTTCACACAGATTTCTTCATGGGACGCCCTCTATTAGAAAATACGTCGCTTATACTGTTCATTTATTTATATGGCATTTTTATTACACTTTTTTAGTCGGAAATATTAGTGACGACCCACAGGAGTTACGATCTATGGCCTGAAAGATTTTGGCTGAATCCCCCACCCTGATACACATTTAGTACTTGTTAACTATCGTGGTTCAAAAAGAAAATTCTGGAAGATGTCCTTATCAGACACAAAAAGTCCTTTTTTTTTTACGCATTTCATATTCAGCTCTTCTTTTATATTTCATGTCTTTTCAGAAATGGGACGATTAAGGCTCTCCACAACTTCCTGATTTTAGCAGCTCTAAGTAATATTTAACTCTTTACCAACCAACTTTGTTCTGCGACTCATTCGCTTCTTTTATGAGCCATGTCACTTTAGGATGTGGAAGATCGTAGCTCTCCACAGCTTCTTGTCTTTTGTTGCTCTAAGTAAGTCTTGACTCTGTACCAACCCACTTAGTCTTTGTTCAGCCATCCGTTCATTTCTTTTATGTACGATGTCACTTCAGCACGTGGACGATCACGGCCCTCCACAGCTTCTTGTCTTTTTTATTTCAGTAACTTTTGAATGTCTACCAACATATTTAGTCTTTCTTCTCCTTTCCATTCACATTTCTTTTATATGCCAAGTTACATATGTATGTGGATGATCACGGCTCTCCACAACTTCCCGTCTTTTTTTTCTCTAATTAAGTGTTGACACTCTGCCATCCAACTTTGTTTTATTCAGTCATCGATTAACTTCTTTTATGTCCCATGTCACTTCAGGATATGGGCGATCATAGCTCTCCACAGCTTCCTGTCTTTTGTTTCTCGAAGTAACTTTTGATACTTTTTCATTTCTTTTTGTTTTTGTTCAATTCATCGTTGGTGAACTCAACTTGTTCAGTTATATTGGCCTCTCTAAATATTGTGTTCTCCCCGCCCCTAAATGACATCCTGCTGGGTATGACGATAAACTACATCCGGCAGCAAGGCCTCTGATCGAGAGATTGGAGATTTTGATGAGCGTGGAACAACTTCTTAATTGCAGTTGTTCCCAGGTCCACTCTGACCCGGGGACCTCGCTATGGGTAAATAGTGAACCCCCAAACAAAAACCAACAGTACGTTTTTCTAATAAAATGACCAACAGTACATTTTTATAGCAAGATGACAATGCAACATAAAAAATATAAAAATACACTTTTATAGTAAAATTACTAATACATTTTATGAACTATAAAATATATATCTAAAAAACATACTTTTAATCTGAAAGCATAAGATTACGTCCAAAATATTAAGATGTCGGCATTAAATAACCCATAGAGGTCGATATGTCGCTAAACAAGTTCAACCAGACAACCAAAAAGAAAAAGTTCTTTCATGACATTCATCGATATAATATCCAATAATTTCATAAAGAAATTAAACGGTAATCCAAAATATAACTTCAACAAAACTACAACATAAAACACACGCAGCACCTCTAGTAATTATGTCCACACAAACATGTATGTTGAATTTCCAAGCGTTGTCTTAGATGTGACACAAGGCCGAAAGTATGGAGCACCCAGTGAGGATCGAACTCACTATTCAATCTTAATTGATCTAGCGAGACAAACTTGTTAACCATTACAACACGTCGAAGTTGCCTGATTTTTTTAAGCATTGTCTTAGATGTGACACAAGGCCGAAAGTATGGGGCACCCAGTGAGGATCGAACGCACTATTCAGTCTTAATTGATCTTGCGAGACAAACTTGTTAACCATTACACCACGTCGAAGTTCCCAGACTTTATAAGCGCTGTCTTAGATGTGACACAAGGCCGAAAGTATGGAGCACCTAATGAGAATCTGTCTTAATTGATTTAGCGAGACAAACTTGTTAAACATTACAACACATCGAAGTTCCCTGATTTTATAAGCGTTGTCTTAGATGTGACATAAGGCCGAAAGTATGGGGCGCCCTGTGAGGATCGAAATCACTACTCAGTTGTAATTCTTCTAGCGAGACAAGCTTGTTAACCATTACACCAAGTCCTGGTGCTCTCCTCACAAACTTGTATATGCACAAAAGCTGAGTATTATCTACCATGTATTCAAGTGTGAAAGCAGAATAACATATATCATATTTTTATTACTGTGAAGCTCCAAAGAAAATTAAATTTCGGCATTAAATGACTCATAAGGATGTTGATGTGCTGTTAAACAAAAAAATCAATCAATCATCACACACACACACACACACACACACACACACACACACACACACACACAGCGACGAGAATATCAAGCTATCACCAATACTTCAAACTTAGTATAAAGTTAGTGAAAAAATTGAGAAAAATTGCTGAAACATTCTAATGAGTGCACCGAATTCACAAAAGCTAAGTATCATCTACCATTTATTCTATTGTGAAGGAAGAATAACATACATTTTTATTGCACAATGCTCCCAAGAATTTTAAATGTCGGCAGTAAAATTCCATTATTCGGGCTATTAATAAATATGACGACAAATAATCCGAATAATGTAAATAATGTACATAATACCTCATCTCAGAAATATAGGCAGATACTGAAGGCCTGAAACGTTGCAATAAATATACCGACAAAGATGAGGACAATAGTCCGAATAATGTAAATAGTGTACATAATACCTCATTTCAGAAATATAGACAGATACTGAAAGGCCGAAACTTTGTAATAAATATGGCGACAAAGATGAGGACAATAGTCTGAATAATGTAAATATTGTACATAATACCTCATCTCAGAAATATAGACAGATACTGAAAGGCCGAAACGTTGTAATAAATATGGCGACAAAGATGAGGACAATAGTCCGAATAATGTAAATAGTGTACATAATACCTCATCTCAGAAATATAGACAGATACTGAAAGGCCGAAACGTTGTAATAAATATGGCGACAAAGATGAGGACAATAGTCCGAATAATGTAAATAGTGTACATAATACCTCATCTCAGAAATATAGGCAGATACTGAAAGGCTGAAACGTTGCAATAAATATACCGACAAAGATGAGGACAATAGTCCGAATAATGTAAATAATATACATAATACCTCATCTCAGAAATATAGGCAGATACTGAAGGGCTGAAACGTTACAATAAATATACCGACAAAGATGAGGACAATAGTCCGAATAATGTAAATAGTGTACATAATGCCTCATCTCAGAAATATAGACAGATTTTTTTCTTTTTCTTAATACTTTGCTTAGCTTTTGGAAGGCATCTTTCGCTATCCCAAAAGTAAAAAGCCTTCGGATTTCAGTGTCACATTTTCCGTCCACTGTAAAACACTTTCTCGATATTTAAATTTTTGTACTTATTTGATTTTGATATCTCTTATTTTAATTCGCATGTCGGGCTGTTCGTTACTCTAACGACCATACATCCCGTCTTCTTGAAAGTGATGCTTAGTCCTTTCTTCACACTTTCCTTTCTCTCTCTTAGTCACTAAAAGTAAAACTCGTAGCACCAACTTTAATTACAGTCAGCTGTACTTACTAAAAAAAAAAAAGGTGCCGCTGATTTGAAGTATAAAGATAAATTTGAATTAATACTTACATAAATTGTTAACGAGGCTGGCTATCTTGCGTCTCCTCCTATCGCCACCTTCACCCCACCCCGGCGAGGGGATCGAGAAATCTTATCAAACAAGATCAAACAAGCCTGGTAACGATGCTGTTAGGTTATCGTCCCCGTTATCTTGATTGAAGGCAATAAAACTTTGTTTTTAGGGGATGGCATTCTTTTATCCTCCCCCCCCAACAAAACATTAACTCAGTCCCTAGCTCCGAAATGTTCATTTTTCATCTTCCCCACCACTCTCTCTGTCTCTCTCTGTCTCTGTCTCTCTCTCTCTCTCTCTCACACACACACACACACACACACACACACACACACACACACACACACACACACACACACTCTTATATCTCTTTAATTCGCGTTATTATAGTCTCTCTACTTCCCACTTCCATGTCTTTTCCCCATGTCTCTTTTTAATTCACGTGATTATTGTCTCTGTCCTTTCCTCTTCTCTCTCTTTCTTACTATGTCGCCTTTAATTTACTCTCTCTCTTTTTCTTTTCTCTCTCTACCTGTGTCGCTCTTGAATCAAGTTATTACTGTCTCTCTCCTTTCCCTCTCTTCTTTCTCTCTATGTTTCCCTTTAACTCACTCTCTCTTTTTTCTTTTCTCTCTCTCTCCTTACATTTTTCTTTACCACACTTTATTACAGTCTCTCTCTTTTCTCTACTCTTTCTCTCCTTATGTCTCTTTACTCCACATTATTACCGTCTCTCGCCTTTTCTCTCTATCTTTGGGAGAGAGAGAGAGAGAGAGAAAGAAAAAGTCTCTCAATTCCTTTACTCTCTTTCTCTCTCTTTATATTACTATAAATCACCTAATTACTCTCTCTCTCTCTCTCAATTCCTCTTTTCTAGCTTCTTACGCCTCTCTTTAATTCTGGTTATTACTGTCTCTTTCCTCCTGCTCTCTCTCTCTCTCTCTCACGTTCTTACTGTATCTCGCTTTCTCTCTTTTCTCTCGCTGTTTCACCACGTGTCTCTAATTCAGCTAATTACTATCTCTCTTTTTTCTTCTTCTCCCACTCTCTCTTTAATTCACTTCCTTACTGTCTCTCTCTACTCTCCAATTTTTTTCACTCCGTTTTTCACTTCTCTTTCGCTCTTTCTCCATGTCTCTCTCTCTCTCTCTCTCTCTCTCTCTCTCTCTCTAATTCAGATAATTGCTGTCTCTCTCTTACGCTCTTCTCTCTCCCTAAATCTCTCTCTTTAATTCACGTCATTACTATCTATCTAATCTCTTTTCTTTTGCACCCCATGTCCCTCGTCTCTCTTCTCCCTCGTTCTTTCTCCATGTGCCGCTCTCTAATTCAGGTAATTACTGTCTCTCTCCGTTCTTCTCTCTCTCTCTATCACTCTCTCTTTAATTCACGTCATTACTGTCTCTCTACATTTTGCACCTTGTGTCTCACATCTCTCTCGCTCTTTCTCCATGTGTGTGTCTCTCTCTCATTCAGATAATTACTGTCTCTCGGCGTTCCTTTTCTCTCTCTCCCTATCTCTCTCTTTAATTCAGGTAATTACTGTCTCTCTACTCTCACTCTCAATTCACGTCCTTACTTTCTCTCTCTAATCTCCACTCTTTTTCACCCCGTTTTTCACCTCTCTCTCTCTCTCTCTCGCTCTTTCTCCGTGTCTCTCTTTAATTCAGGTATTTTGCTGTCTCTCCTCCACCCTCTTCTCTCTCCATAACTCTCTCTCTCTCTTTAATTCACGACATTACTACCTCTCTACCCTCCTCTCTGTTCACCCTTGTTATAACCGTTTCTCCCCACCCCCGACGTCTCTTTTTAATCTACTTTATCATTCTCTCGGTCTTTCCACCTCTCTCTTTCTTTCCTATGTCGCCATTTAATTTTAGTTTTTCTGTCATTCTCTCTATAGCCCTTTTCTTTCTCCCGTATTTCTCTTTAATTCAAGTTATTACTGTCTCTCTTCTCCTCTCCTCTCTCTCTCTATCTTTTGTTTGTTTTTAATTCTGTCTTTCCTCTTCTCCCCTCGCTTTTTTTTTTTGCAATTTTTTATTGTATCACTCTCCTCCCGCTATGCCTCCCACTAATCCATGTTTTGTCGCTTCTTTCTCCTCTTTCTTCCTAATGCCTCACTCTAATTCACGTTATCATAGATAATGAAGAGACTGAATTAGGTTGATAGACAGGAACAGACTGAGAGTGATAGATAGATAGATAGATATGAACAGACTGAGATAGATAGATAGATAGATATGAACAGACTGAGATAGATAGATAGATAGATATGAACAGACTGAGATAGATAGATAGATAGGTAGATAGACATGAACAGACTGAGATAGATAGATAGATAGATAGATAGATAGATAGATATGAACAGACTGAGATAGATAGATAGATAGATAGAGAAATAGATATGAACAGACTGAGATAGATAGATAGATAGAGAGATAGATAGACATGAACAGAGTGAGATAGATAGAGAGATAGATAGACATGAACAGAGTGAGATAGATAGAGAGATAGATAGACATGAACAGAGTGAGATAGATAGAGAGATAGATAGACATGAACAGAGTGAGATAGATAGAGAGATAGATAGACATGAACAGAGTGAGATAGATAGAGAGATAGATAGACATGAACAGAGTGAGATAGATAGAGAGATAGATAGACATGAACAGAGTGAGATAGATAGAGAGATAGATAGACATGAACAGAGTGAGATAGATAGATATGAACAGACTGAGATAGATAGATAGATAGATAGATATGAACAGACTGAGATAGATAGATAGATAGATATGAACAGACTGAGATAGATAGATAGATAGATAGATAGATATGAACAGACTGAGATAGATAGATAGATAGACATGAACAGACTGAGATAGATAGTTACATAGATATGAATATATATATATATATATATATATATATATATATATATATATATATATATATATATATATATATATATATTAGAGTAAAACAATTCAGATGCATCAAGCAAGGTCTTCAGTGATGCACTGTCTTCATTGAGGATTTCGGGTTTTGCATCATGCCGGCTCAAACAGCAACCCCGACCTGATTCGAAAAGATTCAGGCCGCCTCCTTGATAGCGTTGTGCTACGCACCTCGACATTGCAAAAAAAAAAAAAAAGATTTAAGATATGGCTAGGCTTCCGACCGTTCTTATTGACATACGTCAGTCAACTTCAGCCAATGAAATAATATATACATATATATTGACAGAATGATGAAAAAGACTTAGAAAAAGAAACGAGAAAATAAGTTAAGCTTTATCATCATCGTCAGTCCCATGACCAGGTGTCGTCGTCGGGTCGCGCTGCCCGACTGTTCACCTGGCCATTTATCTCCACAATTCCCGATTGAGACCCCGAAAGACCGAGTGGACCCCATCCTTAAAAACCGCAACCGATCTCCTTCCCACATTGTGCTAGATAAGGCGTTCCCAAACTTTTTGCGGTCATTGCCCACTTTCAGAGTGAAAAAGTTTCCATTGCGCGCCTGTACACTAAATATTCAAAAGCATATCAAAATTGTTTGGTAAAAGTTTGTTACTGGTTCGTAAACTGATTTTATGATGTCGATAAAAAATACTAATGAGAGGTAACAAATGATGGCGTTTTAATAATTTCTGGACGAGAGAATCATTTTCTTGATTTTGTACTGAATCTTATAATTGGGGGCTAAAGGCCAAATGAGGTTGAAAAACCAGTTCCCGTGCGATCACGGAAGTTATGCCACGTCGAGCCTGGTCAGTACCTAGATCGGTGATCACTTGCGAATACCAGGTGCTGTAAACTTGGATGTTCAGGTGGTGTAATGAGCTTACTGCCACGTCACTTTGAAACACTGGATGATAACCGACGTTAAGCAACGCTGAGCCTTGTTAGAACCGAGATGGGTGACCACTCGGGTATAATAGGGACTGTAAGCTTGGATGTACACGTGGTATAATTAGTTTACTGCCACGTTACCTTGAAACACTGGACGATAACCGACGTTAAGCAACGCCGAGCCTTGTTAGTACCTAGATGGGTGACTGCTCGGGTGTTATAGTGAAAGACATCTTGTCTAGATAATAGACTCTCCCATCTATTATAAGTAGGAGTCAGTAGTAGTCGAATGGGGAAAGAAGTAGTCAGCGACCACAACTCGATTCTGTACGTTTAACCTATTTAGGACGCATTTAGTCCGAATACAGTTTCCACTAAGGAAATAACACCACAACTTTTGGCGACGAGGATTTGCACTCATACGGAGGAAAAAAAAAATTCGTTCGGCAATATAACTTTTGGCGTCGAGAATTTGCACTCATACGGAGGAAGAAAAAGTTCGTTCGCCACAGTGGTTTTGATGACGAAATTCGCATATGGAGGGAGAAAAATTTTGTTCGCCACAAATAACGTGGGCGACAAAGTCTCGGACTTACATTTTGAAAAAAAAAAATGGATGAATGCAAAAGTCTATTCCAGGATTTTTTAAAGTTCCAGTTGGAACAACAAACGAAAATATTAGAACAACAGAAAACATTCCAGATACAGTTACAGGAGGAAACTTTCAATAGACAGATGCAATTCCAACAGAAAATGGAACAGATGCATGGGGAGTTTCAAATCAAAATTCTGGAAATAACTGAGAACAGGAAAGAGAAAAGTCTACAAAATGATTCTTTCCCAGAGAATACAATATGGAATTCAATTGAAATATTCACGTACAGTCCAGATGAAGACATAACTTTTGAAGAATATTATAAAAAATATACGGACGTGTATAACGAGGAGTGCCATTTGTGGTCTGAAGGAAAGAAGGTTAGGCTTCTTTTAAGCAAATTAGGAACTGCTGAGCATAACAAATTGGTAAACTACATTTTACCGAAAAGAACTAACGAGTTGACATTTACCGAGGCGGTAAATATATTAAGTGAGTTATTTAGTCAAAAGATATCTTTGTTCCACAAGAGGTGGAAATGTTTGAATTTGATAAAAGATGACGAACATGACTATATAACGTACACAACAAATGTGTTTTCGCTTTGCGATACAGTATTGTTATATAGAGAACGTGTGGTGATTCCATACACACTCCAAAAACAAATATTAAAGGATTTTCATACTGGTCATCCAGGCAGCACTAGGATGAAGAGCCTAATGCGAAGTTTTGTTTATTGGCCGAATATGGACAGGGACATTGAGAACGCAGTGGTAAAATGTAAAGGCTGTGCTTTGGCTGCAAAGGCACCCCCAGTAAAATTTAATCCCTGGCCAAAAACAGACTTACCATGGTCTAGGTTGCATGTGGATTTTGCAGGTCCACTGAATGGATATCATTACATCATAGTAGTGGATAGTTTCTCAAAATGGCCTGAGA
The DNA here is from genome assembly GCA_964036315.1 of Acanthosepion esculentum. Taxonomy (NCBI): domain Eukaryota; kingdom Metazoa; phylum Mollusca; class Cephalopoda; order Sepiida; family Sepiidae; genus Acanthosepion; species Acanthosepion esculentum. The sequence goes on along the minus strand of OZ038516.1, from coordinate 6,266,695 downwards.
TACAAAGGATAAGAAGATTGACGACGCAAAGTACGAAAAACTTCCTGCTGGAATTGTTCGCAACGTTTGGTGTAGTAGACACAATTGTGACGGACAACGGAAGTTAATTTACGTCGAAACAATTCAAAGATTTCTGCAAGGAATACAATGTCGAACATGTTACCACAGCTCCATATCACCCAAGATCAAACGGGTTAGCTGAAAAGTTTGTGGACACCCTTAAAAGAGCTTTAAAGAAAGCTAGGGAAATACCTGCAGATGAAGCCCTACAGAAGTTTCTACAGGTATACAGACTTACCCCAAATAACGCAACACCAGCCTCACAATCGCCAGCCGAGGTGATGTTTGCACGTCGGGTAAGATCTCTCTTCGACAAATTATTACCAAAAAAGACAAAGCCAGGTACAGAAAAATTTATTCAAGTAAAGAAATACAATCCTGGTGAAAAAGTATACTTTAAGGTATATAAACAGAATAAATCATTCTGTGAGAGTGGGAAAATAGAAAAGCGGATTGGCAACATGATGTACTTCGTGAAAGGTGAAAAATTCACGTGCAGACGACACATTAACCAGATCAGACGACGCTCTTCAGACGTGGTTGACAGCGCTCCAGTTGAAGAAACACCTATGGAGGTGATTTTTGATTTTGAGATTTGATCTACCAACGCCAGCAACGATGTTACCTGGGGTACGCCGATTCAAGAGAAAAAGAAAGGCAACTGATCATTTAAAAATGGATCTAAAACGTAGGAGATACGCTACGATTTTGGTAAAAACATGAAGTTTTTTTTGTATTTTTTCTCCCCTTTTTTCTGTAAAAAAATAAAATAAAATAAAATGAAAAATTTAAAACTTTACTCCTACGGAGTAAAGTTTTAGGAGGGGGGTGTTATAGTGAAAGACACCTTGTATAGATAATAGACTCTCCCATCTATTATAAGTAGGAATCAGTAGTAGTCGAATGGGGAAAGAAGTAGTCAGCGACCACAACTCGATTACTCTGCGTAACACTTTATTACAAGTTCCTAACGTTTCTGTACGTTAAACCTATTTAGGACGCATTTAGTCCGAATACAGTTTCCACTAAGGAAATAACTCCACAACATCGGGTATGCTAGGGACTCTAAGCTTGGGTGTGCAGGTGGTGTATTGGAAAATGGATCGTTATTGTTAATCGAGGAGCCGAGTTCGAAGTCCCGTTGAGTTCTATTCGCTGATGCGCAAATACCGTTGGGAAAAGGATGAATCCACCACTCCTCCTCCTCAGCTGTGGGTTAATTAGTAAGACTTGTATTACTAAAATCATAATTATCTCTAAAATACAATTTATGAATTCCTAATTTGTGGCTACGAAGTGAGGGATCAGTTTATACATTGATTGTAATATAGATTTGACCCCCCACTTTATGACCACATTATAATTTGTTTATTAAATTCTGATTACGTATGAATCCAACTCTTCTCCCCCAGCTATGGGTTAATTAGTAAGACTTGTATCACTAAATCATTATTTCTTTTTAAAAATATCTTACAGTGTAAAAATATTTTCTAGCTTTAAATAACCTGCAATGGGTTGATAAACCGTAGAAAACGAATAGATTAATCAAACAAGTTTCTGAGAGATTACCTCAAGCAAAAGTTAACACATGTTGCTGCCGAGTAATAATAATTAGTTAGTATGTGTATTTTGTATGACATTGATACTGTGTTCGATCCTCGCCGAATTCTTCCCGAAGCTGGCATTCGGCTATGGTTACTATTTTATTTTTTATTTTAAAATAGACATTTTCTTCAGAGAATAACAATTACATTTTTTTTTAAATTTTATTTCTTAAAATTAAAATTCTGTTAAAAGATTAAAATAGATAATAACACCAATGGAGGAATTAAAAAGCAGATGAAGATAGAAGATTTGGCAAACATGGATAAACGGGCCGGCAATAAGACGGAGTATTAAAAGGACGGTACTTGACACCGCTTTTTTTTTTTTTTATCTACCTTCATTATTTGGCAATGATTGTAGCAATTTGAGTGGAACACAGTAGGATCGAAACCTTTTCCCCTGGGCCGCTTTTTTCGAATTTGAAAATTTGCTCGCGTCTCATCAAAATTTATATGATAAAAAGTAAATTGAAAAATAAAAAAAAATCAGAGAGCGGATTAAAGGGAGATAACTGCAGACTCAAAATCAGAACATTATCATTGATAACTCTCTCCTCCAATTTGCGGACACTAGTTACTATATTCTTAATACTTGATAGAATGTAAAAATATCACAATGATATTTGATAGGTTTTTGAAGATCTTCAAAAATACATTACATTATTATTATTATTATTATTATTATTAATATTATTATTATTATTATTAGGCAAACATAGATTAACCTATCCGCAATAAGACGTAATGTCAAAAGACGGTTTTCCCTTAACAACGCCACAATTATTTTAACTACCTTTACCCCTCGACAATGTTCATCGCTTTAAAAAGCGATGATTAGAATTGGAATAAAACCTAAACATATGATGAAAGTGAATTTATACATGTATAATTCAACTCCCTTCACTCTTCAGCAATGTTTATTGTTTTAAAAAGCGATGATTAGAATTGGAATAAAACCTAAACATATGATGAAAGTGAATTTATACATGTATAATTCATCTACCTTCACTCTTCGGCAATGTTCATTGTTTCGAAAAACGATGATTAGAATTGGAATAAAACCTAAACATATGATGAAAGTGAATTTATACATGTATAATTCATCTACCTTCACTCTTCGGCCATGTTCATTGTTTTAAAAAGCGATGATTAGAATTGGAATAAAACCTAAACATATGATGAAAGTGAATTTATAAATGTATAATTCATCTACCTTCACTCTTCGGCAATGTTCATTGTTTTAAAAAGTAATGATTAGAATTGGAATAAAACCTAAACATATGATGAAAGTGAATTTATACATGTATAATTCATCTACCTTGACTCTTCGACAATGGTCATTGTTTTAAAAAGCGATGATTAGAATTGGAATAAAACCTAAACATATGATGAAAGTGAATTTATACATGTATAATTCATCTACCTTCACTCTTCGGCAATATTCATTGTTTTAAAAAGCGATGATTAGAATTGGAATAAAACCTAAACATATGATGAAAGTGAATTTATACATGTATAATTCATCTACCTTCACTCTTCGGCAATGTTCATTGTTTTAAAAAGCGATGATTAGAATTGGAATAAAACCTAAACATATGATGAAAGTGAATTTATAAATGTATAATTCATCTACCTTCACTCTTCGGCAATGTTCATGTTTTAAAAAGCGATGATTAGAATTGGAATAAAACCTAAACATATGATGAAAGTGAATTTATACATGTATAATTCATCTACCTTGACTCTTCGACAATGGTCATTGTTTTAAAAAGCGATGATTAGAATTGGAATAAAACCTAAACATATGATGAAAGTGAATTTATACATGTATAATTCATCTCCCTTCCCTCTTCGGCAATGTTTATTGTTTTAAAAAGCGATGATTAGAATTGGAATAAAACCTAAACATATGATGAAAGTGAATTTATACATGTATAATTCATCTACCTTCACTCTTCGGCAATGTTCATTGTTTTAAAAAGCGATGATTAGAATTGGAATAAAACCTAAACATATGATGAAAGTGAATTTATACATGTATAATTCATCTACCTTCACTCTTCGGCAATGTTCATTGTTTTAAAAAGCGATGATTAGAATTGGAATAAAACCTAAACATATGATGAAAGTGAATTTATACATGTATAATTCATCTCCCTTCACTCTTCGGCAATGTTCATTGTTTTAAAAAGCGATGATTAGAATTGGAATAAAACCTAAACATATGATGAAAGTGAATTTATACATGTATAATTCATCTCCCTTCACTCTTCGGCAATGTTCATTGTTTTAAAAAGCGATGATTAGAATTGGAATAAAACCTAAACATATGATGAAAGTGAATTTATACATGTATAATTCATCTACCTTCTCTCTTCGGCAATGTTCATTGTTTTAAAAAGCGATGATTAGAATTGGAATAAAACCTAAACATATGATGAAAGTGAATTTATACATGTATAATTCATCTCCCTTCACTCTTCGGCAATGTTCATTGTTTTAAAAAGCGATGATTAGAATTGGAATAAAACCTAAACATGACGAAAGTGAATTTATACATGTATAATTCATCTCCCTTCACTCTTCGGCAATGTTCATTGTTTTAAAAACCGATGATTAGAATTGGAATAAAACCTGAACATATGATGGAAGTGAATTTATACATGTATAATTCATCTGCCTTCAAACTTCGGCAATGTTCATTGTTTTAAAAAGTGATGATTAGAATTGGAATAAAACCTAAACATATGATGAAAGTGATTTTATACATGTATAATTCATCTACCTTCACTCTTCGGCAATGTTCATTGTTTTAAAAAGTGATGATTAGAATTGGAATAAAACCTAAACATATGATGAAAGTGAATTTATACATGTATAATTCATCTACCTTCACTCTTCGGTAAAATGTTCATTGTTTTAAAAAGCGATGATTAGAATTGGAATAAAACCTAAACATATGATGAAAGTGAATTTATACATGTATAATTCATCTCCCTTCACTCTTCGGCAATGTTCATTGTTTTAAAAAGCGATGAATAGAATTGGAATAAAACCTAAACATATGATGAAAGTGAATTTATACATGTATAATTCATCTTCCTTCACTCTTCGGCAATGTTCATTGTTTTAAAAAGCGATGATTAGAATTGGAATAAAACCTAAACATATGATGAAAGTGAATTTATACATGTATAATTCATCTACCTTCTCTCTTCGGCAATGTTCATTGTTTTAAAAAGCGATGATTAAAATTGGAATAAAACCTAAACATATGATGAAAGTGAATTTATACATGTATAATTCATCTCCCTTCACTCTTCGGCAATGTTCATTGTATTAAAAAGCGATGATTAGAATTGGAATAAAACCTAAACATATGATGAAAGTGAATTTATACATATATAATTCATCTACCTTCACTCTTCGGCAATGTTCATTGTTTTAAAAAGCGATGATTAGAATTGGAATAAAACCTAAACATATCATGAAAGTCAATTTATACATGAATAATTGATCTACCTTCACTCTTCGGCAATGTTCATTGTTTTAAAAAGTGATGATTAGAATTGGAATAAAACCTAAACATATGATGAAAGTGATTTTATACATGTATAATTCATCTACCTTCACTCTTCGGCAATGTTCATTGTTTTAAAAAGCGATGATTAGAATTGGAATAAATCCTAAACATATGATGAAAGTGAATTTATACATGTATAATTCATCTACCTTCACTCTTCGGCAATGTTCATTGTTTTAAAAAGCGATGATTAGAATTGGAATAAAACCTAAACATATGATGAAAGTGAATTTATACATGTATAATTCATCTACCTTCACTCTTCGGCAATGTTCATTGTTTTAAAAAGCGATGATTAGAATTGGAATAAAACCTAAACATATGATGAAAGTGAATTTATACATGTATAATTCATCTACCTTCACTCTTCGGCAATGTTCATTGTTTTAAAAAGCGATGATTAGAATTGGAATAAAACCTAAACATATGATGAAAGTGAATTTATACATGTATAATTCATCTACCTTCACTCTTCGGCAATGTTCATTGTTTTAAAAAGCGATGATTAGAATTGGAATAAAACCTGAACATATGATGAAAGTGAATTTATACATGTATAATTCATCTACCTTCACTCTTCGGAAATGTTCATTGTTTTAAAAAGCGATGATTAGAATTGGAATAAAACCTAAACATATGATGAAAGTGAATTTATACATGTATAATTCATCTACCTTCTCTCTTCGGCAATGTTCATTGTTTTAAAAAGCGATGATTAGAATTGGAATAAAACCTAAACATATGATGAAAGTGAATTTATACATGTATAATTCATCTACCTTCACTCTTCGGAAATGTTCATTGTTTTAAAAAGCGATGATTAGAATTGGAATAAAACCTAAACATATGATGAAAGTGAATTTATACATGTATAATTCATCTCCCTTCACTCTTCGGCAATGTTCATTGTTTTAAAAAGCGATGATTAGAATTGGAATAAAACCTAAACATATGATGAAAGTGAATTTATACATGTATAATTCATCTACCTTCACTCTTCGGCAATGTTCATTGTTTTAAAAAGCGACGATTAGAATTGGAATAAAACCTAAACATATGATGAAAGTGAATTTATACATGTATAATTCATCTACCTTCACTCTTCGGCAATGTTCATTGTTTTAAAAAGCGATGATTAGAATTGGAATAAAACCTAAACATATGATGAAAGTGAATTTATACATGTATAATTCATCTCCCTTCACTCTTCGGCAATGTTCATTGTTTTAAAAAGCGATAATTAGAATTGGAATAAAACCTAAACATATGATGAAAGTGAATTTATACATGTTTAATTCATTTCCCTTCACACTTCGGCAATGTTCATTGTTTTAAAAAGCGATGATTAGAATTGGAATAAAACCTAAACATATGATGAAAGTGAATTTATACATGTATAATTCATCTCCCTTCACTCTTCGGCAATGTTCATTGTTTTAAAAAGCGATGATTAGAATTGGAATAAAACCTAAACATATGATGAAAGTGAATTTATACATGTATAATTCATCTACCTTCACTCTTCGGCAATGTTCATTGTTTTAAAAAGCGATGATTAGAATTGGAATAAAACCTAAACATATGATGAAAGTGAATTTATACATGTATAATTCATCTCCCTTCACTCTTCGGCAATGTTCATTGTTTTAAAAAGCGATGATTAGAATTGGAATAAAACCTAAACATATGATGAAAGTGAATTTATACATGTATAATTCATCTCCCTTCACTCTTCGGCAATGTTCATTGTTTTAAAAAGCGATGATTAGAATTGGAATAAAACCGAAACATATGATGAAAGTGAATTTATACATGTATAATTCATCTACCTTCACTCTTCGGCAATGTTCATTGTTTTAAAAAGCGGTGATTAGTATTGGAATAAAACCTAAACATATGATTAAAGTGAATTTATACATGTATAATTCATCTACCTTCTCTCTTCGGCAATATTCATTGTTTTAAAAGGCGATGCTTAGAATTGGAATAAAACCTAAACATATGATGAAAGTGAATTTATACATGTATAATTCATCTCCCTTCACTCTTCTGCAATGTTCATTGTTTTAACAAGCGATGATTAGAATTGGAATAAAACCTAAACATATGATGAAAGTGAATTCATACATTTTTTTTCTTGAGGGTTTACAACAAAAATATATATATATGCCTTTCACTGTTATTGCACATACTCCCTGATAGAATATATGGGTATGACACTGATTGTAGTCAAAGGGTCGATGACAGGCAATTTGATCCTAGAAAAGACACAGTGGTACTAAGTAGATCCTAAGTACATGGTTCAATCTATAAGTAACTATGTATGCCATTTTGACGGGTACTATACTAGTAAATAATAGTGGGTAAAAGTAGACTTTTACCGACTGTTCGAGAACTGTTTTACAGTGTTACAATTTTATCTTTCCACCCATTTTTTAAAATCGGGAGAAAAAAACATGATTGATTTGTTTTTTTACGGCTTATCGACCTTTTGCTGGTTATTTAAAGCCAGAATATTTTCTTAGATTTATCATTGTTAGGAAATAATATTGAATTACTAATACACGTTCTACTAATTAATCCATAGCTGGGGGAGAAAAGGTGTATTCAAACCTTTCCCCAGAGTATTTACTCATTATACCACCGCACATTCAAGGTTATACCTCCTGATATTCTCAGGCGGTCACCCATCGAGGTACTGACAAGACTCGACGTTGCTTCACTTCGGTGATCGTGCCGGTTTTACAACGTGATATGGCTGTAAGCCGATATAGTAGAGATAAGTTGGTAAGGCCATTTACATTTGAAATTATCTGATTACTAATTAACAAAAAAAAATATGTTAATTAAATAACCTTTCGTATAAACAGTAGTCGGGGCATTGATGATCCCGGACAGCACCAAGTAACCGTTGTTATCTATAAGATATACATTAGAAGTCGTTATCCAATATAAATATGGAAACTTTGTATGGTTGGTTGGACTTAATAAGGGAATGGTTTGATCTCGTTTTAAGTCTGGCGCACCCGAGAATCATTTCAGAGTGAAGTGTTCATCTCAAGAGGATATTTCAAAAGATGGCGACGTATCTGAAGAGAAAGACATGAAAAGATAGCTCGGATATATTGGACGCTTATGAAAACGGGTTGGGTGAGTTTGTAAATAAAAGACATTGCAGAGGGGTAACTAGAGAAAGAGAAGAGAGAGAAGAAAAGAGAAGTGTTATGGAAAGCTTAGGATACAGGGAGTGGGAGAGAGGGGATAGAGTAGGGAGAGATAGAGGGGGATGGAGAGAAAGAGAAGAGAGAGAAGAAAAGAGAAGTGTTATGGAAAGCTTAGGATACAGGGAGTGGGAGAGAGGGGATAGAGTAGGGAGAGATAGAGGGGGATGGAGAGAAAGAGAAGAGAGAGAAGAAAAGAGAAGTGTTATGGAAAGCTTAGGATACAGGGAGTGGGAGAGAGGGGATAGAGTAGGGAGAGATAGAGGGGGATGGAGAGAAAGAGAGAGAGAGAAGAAAAGAGAAGTGTTATGGAAAGCTTAGGATACAGGGAGTGGGAGAGAGGGGATAGAGTAGGGAGAGATAGAGGGGGATGGAGAGAAAGAGAGAGAGAGAAGAAAAGAGAAGTGTTATGGAAAGCTTAGGATACAGGGAGTGGGAGAGAGGGGATAGAGTAGGGAGAGATAGAGGGGGATGGAGAGAAAGAGAGAGAGAGAAGAAAAGAGAAGTGTTATGGAAAGCTTAGGATACAGGGAGTGGGAGAGAGGGGATAGAGTAGGGAGAGATAGAGGGGGATGGAGAGAAAGAGAGAGAGAGAAGAAAAGAGAAGTGTTATGGAAAGCTTAGGATACAGGGAGTGGGAGAGAGGGGATAGAGTAGGGAGAGATAGAGGGGGATGGAGAGAAAGAGAGAGAGAGAAGAAAAGAGAAGTGTTATGGAAAGCTTAGGATACAGGGAGTGGGAGAGAGGGGATAGAGTAGGGAGAGATAGAGGGGGATGGAGAGAAAGAGAGAGAGAGAAGAAAAGAGAAGTGTTATGGAAAGCTTAGGATACAGGGAGTGGGAGAGAGGGGATAGAGTAGGGAGAGATAGAGGGGGATGGAGAGAAAGAGAGAGAGAGAAGAAAAGAGAAGTGTTATGGAAAGCTTAGGATACAGGGAGTGGGAGAGAGGGGATAGAGTAGGGAGAGATAGAGGGGGATGGAGAGAAAGAGAGAGAGAGAAGAAAAGAGAAGTGTTATGGAAAGCTTAGGATACAGGGAGTGGGAGAGAGGGGATAGAGTAGGGAGAGATAGAGGGGGATGGAGAGAAAGAGAGAGAGAGAAGAAAAGAGAAGTGTTATGGAAAGCTTAGGATACAGGGAGTGGGAGAGAGGGGATAGAGTAGGGAGAGATAGAGGGGGATGGAGAGAAAGAGAGAGAGAGAAGAAAAGAGAAGTGTTATGGAAAGCTTAGGATACAGGGAGTGGGAGAGAGGGGATAGAGTAGGGAGAGATAGAGGGGGATGGAGAGAAAGAGAGAGAGAGAAGAAAAGAGAAGTGTTATGGAAAGCTTAGGATACAGGGAGTGGGAGAGAGGGGATAGAGTAGGGAGAGATAGAGGGGGATGGAGAGAAAGAGAGAGAGAGAAGAAAAGAGAAGTGTTATGGAAAGCTTAGGATACAGGGAGTGGGAGAGAGGGGATAGAGTAGGGAGAGATAGAGGGGGATGGAGAGAAAGAGAGAGAGAGAAGAAAAGAGAAGTGTTATGGAAAGCTTAGGATACAGGGAGTGGGAGAGAGGGGATAGAGTAGGGAGAGATAGAGGGGGATGGAGAGAAAGAGAGAGAGAGAAGAAAAGAGAAGTGTTATGGAAAGCTTAGGATACAGGGAGTGGGAGAGAGGGGATAGAGTAGGGAGAGATAGAGGGGGATGGAGAGAAAGAGAGAGAGAGAAGAAAAGAGAAGTGTTATGGAAAGCTTAGGATACAGGGAGTGGGAGAGAGGGGATAGAGTAGGGAGAGATAGAGGGGGATGGAGAGAAAGAGAGAGAGAGAAGAAAAGAGAAGTGTTATGGAAAGCTTAGGATACAGGGAGTGGGAGAGAGGGGATAGAGTAGGGAGAGATAGAGGGGGATGGAGAGAAAGAGAGAGAGAGAAGAAAAGAGAAGTGTTATGGAAAGCTTAGGATACAGGGAGTGGGAGAGAGGGGATAGAGTAGGGAGAGATAGAGGGGGATGGAGAGAAAGAGAGAGAGAGAAGAAAAGAGAAGTGTTATGGAAAGCTTAGGATACAGGGAGTGGGAGAGAGAGGATAGAGTAGGGAGAGATAGAGGGGGATGGAGAGAAAGAGAGAGAGAGAAGAAAAGAGAAGTGTTATGGAAAGCTTAGGATACAGGGAGTGGGAGAGAGGGGATAGAGTAGGGAGAGATAGAGGGGGATGGAGAGAAAGAGAGAGAGAGAAGAAAAGAGAAGTGTTATGGAAAGCTTAGGATACAGGGAGTGGGAGAGAGGGGATAGAGTAGGGAGAGATAGAGGGGGATGGAGAGAAAGAGAGAGAGAGAAGAAAAGAGAAGTGTTATGGAAAGCTTAGGATACAGGGAGTGGGAGAGAGGGGATAGAGTAGGGAGAGATAGAGGGGGATGGAGAGAAAGAGAGAGAGAGAAGAAAAGAGAAGTGTTATGGAAAGCTTAGGATACAGGGAGTGGGAGAGAGGGGATAGAGTAGGGAGAGATAGAGGGGGATGGAGAGAAAGAGAGAGAGAGAAGAAAAGAGAAGTGTTATGGAAAGCTTAGGATACAGGGAGTGGGAGAGAGGGGATAGAGTAGGGAGAGATAGAGGGGGATGGAGAGAAAGAGAGAGAGAGAAGAAAAGAGAAGTGTTATGGAAAGCTTAGGATACAGGGAGTGGGAGAGAGGGGATAGAGTAGGGAGAGATAGAGGGGGATGGAGAGAAAGAGAGAGAGAGAAGAAAAGAGAAGTGTTATGGAAAGCTTAGGATACAGGGAGTGGGAGAGAGGGGATAGAGTAGGGAGAGATAGAGGGGGATGGAGAGAAAGAGAGAGAGAGAAGAAAAGAGAAGTGTTATGGAAAGCTTAGGATACAGGGAGTGGGAGAGAGGGGATAGAGTAGGGAGAGATAGAGGGGGATGGAGAGAAAGAGAGAGAGAGAAGAAAAGAGAAGTGTTATGGAAAGCTTAGGATACAGGGAGTGGGAGAGAGGGGATAGAGTAGGGAGAGATAGAGGGGGATGGAGAGAAAGAGAGAGAGAGAAGAAAAGAGAAGTGTTATGGAAAGCTTAGGATACAGGGAGTGGGAGAGAGGGGATAGAGTAGGGAGAGATAGAGGGGGATGGAGAGAAAGAGAGAGAGAGAAGAAAAGAGAAGTGTTATGGAAAGCTTAGGATACAGGGAGTGGGAGAGAGGGGATAGAGTAGGGAGAGATAGAGGGGGATGGAGAGAAAGAGAGAGAGAGAAGAAAAGAGAAGTGTTATGGAAAGCTTAGGATACAGGGAGTGGGAGAGAGGGGATAGAGTAGGGAGAGATAGAGGGGGATGGAGAGAAAGAGAGAGAGAGAAGAAAAGAGAAGTGTTATGGAAAGCTTAGGATACAGGGAGTGGGAGAGAGGGGATAGAGTAGGGAGAGATAGAGGGGGATGGAGAGAAAGAGAGAGAGAGAAGAAAAGAGAAGTGTTATGGAAAGCTTAGGATACAGGGAGTGGGAGAGAGGGGATAGAGTAGGGAGAGATAGAGGGGGATGGAGAGAAAGAGAGAGAGAGAAGAAAAGAGAAGTGTTATGGAAAGCTTAGGATACAGGGAGTGGGAGAGAGGGGATAGAGTAGGGAGAGATAGAGGGGGATGGAGAGAAAGAGAGAGAGAGAAGAAAAGAGAAGTGTTATGGAAAGCTTAGGATACAGGGAGTGGGAGAGAGGGGATAGAGTAGGGAGAGATAGAGGGGGATGGAGAGAAAGAGAGAGAGAGAAGAAAAGAGAAGTGTTATGGAAAGCTTAGGATACAGGGAGTGGGAGAGAGGGGATAGAGTAGGGAGAGATAGAGGGGGATGGAGAGAAAGAGAGAGAGAGAAGAAAAGAGAAGTGTTATGGAAAGCTTAGGATACAGGGAGTGGGAGAGAGGGGATAGAGTAGGGAGAGATAGAGGGGGATGGAGAGAAAGAGAGAGAGAGAAGAAAAGAGAAGTGTTATGGAAAGCTTAGGATACAGGGAGTGGGAGAGAGGGGATAGAGTAGGGAGAGATAGAGGGGGATGGAGAGAAAGAGAGAGAGAGAAGAAAAGAGAAGTGTTATGGAAAGCTTAGGATACAGGGAGTGGGAGAGAGGGGATAGAGTAGGGAGAGATAGAGGGGGATGGAGAGAAAGAGAGAGAGAGAAGAAAAGAGAAGTGTTATGGAAAGCTTAGGATACAGGGAGTGGGAGAGAGGGGATAGAGTAGGGAAAGATAGATGGGGATGGAGAGAGAGAGAGAGAAGAAAAGAGAAGTGTTATGGAAAGCTTAGGATACAGGGAGTGGGAGAGAGGGGATAGAGTAGGGAGAGATAGATGGGGATGGAGAGAAAGAGAGAGAGAGAAGAAAAGAGAAGTGTTATGGAAAGCTTAGGATACAGGGAGTGGGAGAGAATGGAAAGAGTATGGAGAGATGGAGGGGAGGGAGAGAGAGAGAGAGAGAGAAGAAAAGCTAATTGGAAAAAGAAGAATGGAAAGGAAAAACATGAGAAAATTTGTAATGGGAGAGAGAAAGACAGAAAGAGGAAGATGGGTTGGAGAGTATTTATGAAAAAAGAAAAAAAAAGAAAGAGAATAAGAGAAAAGGACATTTCAGTAAGACAAAACCCAGAAAGAGAAAGAGAAAAGAAAAAGGAGTAGGGAGAGAGAGGGGAGAAAGAAGAAGGGAGAGAGAAGGGGGAGAGAAAGAAGAAAGACAGAGAAGAGAAAGAAGGAGGGAGGGAGAGAAGAAAAAGAAGAATTGAGAGATAGAAGAGAAAAGAAAAGTAAGCGAAGAGAAAGAAGGAAGAGAGAGGGAAGAAAAAGAAGACGAGAGAGAGAGACAGAGAGAGAGAGACAGACAGACAGGCAGAGACACAGAGAGAGAAATGCTTTGAAAGAAAGAGAGAGAAAAAGAGATAACTCCAGACGAGAGAGAGAGAGACAGACAGACAGAGACAGAGAGAGAAATGTCTGGAAAGAGAGAAAAAATGAGAAAAAATAGGATAGTGGGTTTATTGCATTGAGATAACTCCAGACGAGAGAGAGAGAGAGAGAGAGAATAGAAAAAATAAGAGAGAGAGAGAGAGATAGAGAGAGAGTAGAAAAAAAGAAAGGGAAGAGAAAGTAAGAAGACAGAAAGAAGGGTTGGAGAAAGAACAAGGAAGAGAGGGAAGAGAAAGAAGAAGGAAGTGAGAAAGACGGAAGAGAGACAGGAGAGAAAGAAGAAGAGAAAAGAGAAAGAAAGAAGGAAGAAAGAGAAAAGAGAGAGAGAGAGAGAGAGAAGAAAAATAAGAAGGAAGAGAGAAAAGAGAAAGAAAAAAAGAAGGAAGAGAGATAAAGAAAGAGAGATAATAGTTTGGAGAGAGGTTATGAAAGAAAGACAAAGAGAAAGATAAAAGGGATATTAGACTAAGATAACTCCAGACGAGAGAGAGAGGGAGAAGGAGGAAGAGAGAGAGAGAAGGAGGGAGAGAGGGAGGGAGAGAGGGAGGGAGAGAGGGAGGGAGAGAGGGAGGGAGAGAGAAGGAGGGAGAGAGGGAGGGAGAGAGGGAGGGAGAGAGAAGGAGGGAGAGAGGGAGGGAGAGAGGGAGGGAGAGAGGGAGGGAGAGAGGGAGAGAGGGAGGGAGAGAGGGAGGGAGAGAGAAGGAGGGAGAGAGGGAGGGAGAGAGGGAGGGAGAGAGGGAGGGAGAGAGGGAGAGAGAGAGGGAGAGAGGGAGGGAGAGAGGGAGGGAGAGAGAAGGAGGGAGAGAGGGAGGGAGAGAGGGAGGGAGAGAGAAGGAGGGAGAGAGGGAGGGAGAGAGGGAGTGATATCGAGAAAAGAGAAGAAAGAGGAAGTTTGGGAGAGAGATTAGCAAGGAATGATAAATACAAAGAAGGAATTGAAGAAAGGGAATATTATACTAATGTATACTTATAGACAAGAGAGAGAATAGTAAGAACAAGAAAGAAAGAAAGAAAGAAAGAAAGAAAGAAAGAAAGAAAGAAAAAGAGAGAGAGAGAAAGAAAGGTTTAGGGAAGAGGTTAGGGAAGAAAGAGAAAAAAGAGAAAAATAGGTTAGAGGGGATATTAGACTAAGATAATTGCAGACGTGAGAGAGAGAGAGAGTGAGTGAGGGAGGGAGGGAGGGAGAAAGAGAGAGAACGAGAAAGAAAGAAAGCTGAAGAGAGAGCAAGAAATAAAGAGAGAAAGGGGAGGAGAGAACAAGAGAGAAAGAAAGAAAGAAAAAAGAACGAGCGAGAAAGAAAGAAAGAGGAAGAGAGAATGAGAGAGAAAGAAAGATAACGAGAGAGAAATAAAGAAAGATAACGAGAAAGAAAGAAAGAAAGAAAGAAAGGAAAAAAGAAAGAAAGCTAACGAGATAGAAAAAAAGATAACGAGAGAGAAAGAAAGATAACGAGAAAAAAAGAAAGATAATGAGAGTGCGAGAAAGAAAGAAAGAGTAAGAGAGAATGAGAGAGAAAGAAAGATAACGAGAGAGAAATAAAGAAAGATAACGAGAAAAAAAGAAATGAGAAAATAAGAAAGAAAGAAAGAAACCTAACGAGATAGAAATAAAAGATAACGAGAGAGAAGGAAAGATAACGAGAGAGAGAGAAAGATAACGAGAGTGCGAGAAAGAAAGAAAGAAAGAGAACGAGACAGCGAAAGAAAGAAGAAGAGAGAACGAGAGAAAGAAAGTGTGAAACATTTGGGGAGGGCTTACGAAAGAACGATAAAAAAATGAAGAAATGGAGAGAGTCGACGAAATAGTGAGGTGAGTATCTGTGTGTGCGTGTATGTGTGTGTGTGGTGTGTTTCTGCTCGCGGGCATGTGTTTGTCTGTATATATGTGTGTATGGAAAATTGAAGAAAGAGAAGTAAAATAAAAGCAAGCGATAGAGGAAGGCGAGAGAAGAGAAGAACAAAGACGACAAGGAAAACGAGAGAGAGAGAGAGAGAGAGAGAGATAGGGGGCGTGGAGAGAGATATGAATAGAGAAGGATGACAAAATGTTGACTTAACAGTGAAGGGGGAATGGTTGTGAGAATTCGAAGAAGAGAGAGAGGGTGTGAGAGAGAATAGATAAAAGAAGGAATATATATATATATATATATATATATATATATATATATATATATAGGGGGAGAGAGAGAGAGAGAGAGTGAAATGTCTGGAAAGAAAGAGAGAAAAAAGAAAAAATAGGATAGTGGGTTAATTGCACTGAGATAACTCCAGACAAGAGAGAGAGAGAGAGACAGACAGACAGATACAGAGAGAGAGAGAGAGAGAGAAATGCTTGGAATGAAAGAGAGAAAAAAAGAGATAACTCCAGACGAGATAGAGAGAGACAGAGACAAAGACAGAGAGAGAAATGTCTGGAAAGCGAGAAAAAATGAGGAAAAATAGAATAGTGGGTTTATTGCAATGAGATAACTCCAGACGAGAGAGAGAGAGAGAGAATAGAAACAAGAAGGAAGAGAGAGAGAGAGAGAGAGAGAGGGGGAGAGGGAGAGAGAGATAAAGGGTAGAAAAAAAGAAGTTATATATTTGTGTGTGTGCGTTTGCGCACGCGCGTGTGAGAGAGAGAGACTGAAAGAGAGAGACTGAGAGAGAGAGAGAGAGAATAGAAAAAAGAAGGAAGAGAGAGAGAATAGAAAAAGAAGGAAGAGAGAGAAAGAGAGAGAGAGAGTAGAAAAAAAAGAAGATATATATATGTGTGTATGTGTGTGTGTGCGCGCACGCGCGTGTGAGAGAGAGAGACTGAGAGAGAGACTGAGAGACTGAGAGAGAGAGAGAGAGAGATAGAGAGAGAACAGAAAAGAATGATAAAATTTTAATAATAGAGGCCGATCGAGAGGAATTGACGAAAGAAATGCCGAGCAAAGAAAGTGAGAGTGAGAATTTCCATTAAAAAAAAGAAGGAGAAAAGAAAAAAGAAGAAAAGAATCAAGTAAGAAGT
>OZ038516.1:6230324-6245324 GCA_964036315.1 Acanthosepion esculentum | reverse complement strand
GTGCCATATGTTTCAGCCACAAAAATGTCTACAAGTGGGCTAAATTGTTTAAAGAAGGACGGAGCAGTGTTGAGGATGAAGACAGGCCTGGGAGGCCTACAGAAGTGAGGTCTCCTGAGGTGATCGAATCAGTCAATGACCTCATTCAGTCTGACAGAAAGGAGACAGTGGATGATATTGCAAGGACTTTGAGCTTATCTGTTGGGACAAACACAGCGGTCATCAGTCAGATGGAGTCATCTTGCATCATGACAACCCAAGGCCTCACACAGCAGCTCAAACGGTGCAGACCATCAACGAGCTGGGCTGGGAACTGCTCCCTCATCCCCTTACAGCCCAGACCTTGCCCCTTCAGACTTTCACCTGTTTGGTCCCTTGAAAGCGTTTACGAGAGGCACGGAGTTTAAAAGTGACGATGAAGTCAAAAGTGTTGTGAGCGACTGGCTGAGACATCAGTCCAAAGATTTTTACGCTGAGGGAATACGGAAGCTTGTGCACAGATGGGAAAAGTGTGTGACAGTGCTGGGAGACTACGTTGAAAAATAAAAAAAGTAAGTTTCTATCTGTATTAGAAGTCCTTATACCGAAAAATTCACCTTATTTATTGAATGAGCCTCGTATTATAAAAATGAATTTATTGATTCTGTTAAGTTTGATGAAATCGTATAGAATAACAAATTATATTCGTAAACTATTGGTTATATAAGGTTAAAGATAATTTATTTTTAAACGTAAATAGCGATGTCTTCATCATTGCACTTTTGGTGTTCCGTATTCCTTTAATTATAATTTTTGCGAGCTTTTTTAAAGTCAGGGGTGTAATTATACATTTTTTTAATTGTAACCTCTGACCCCACAGGCTACCATGCATAAATAAACGTTATTTTCATCAGGTTTTAAGCTAATTTTAATCATTACTTTTACAAAATCCATTTAATTAATCATTAAATTTACTAAATGATTTCGAAATATATCTTTAGGATAAATATTGAATTTTATTTATTGAATGACCCTCGTATAAATACAATAATTAAGTAAAATAGTAAAGCAAAAAATATTTATATACATATACATATACATATATATATATATATATATATATATATATATATATATATATATATATATATATATATATATATATATTTCAAACCAGTGGGTTTGAAAATTTAATATTTTTTATTGTTCAAAAGATATGTGTGTGTGTGTTTGTACGTGTGTGAAACGATATATATATATATATATATATATCAGAAACAGTTTAAGGAAAAACGAAGTTTCACAAAATAGAAAATGTTTTCATGTGACGTATTTCGCCCTTTAGGACTAAATTGAACTCATTCTATGTTTCCGTCGCGGCCACTAACACGCATGCGCACGAACGGTCGACGTTAGGAATTTAAAATTTAGAAATAGTTTTGTTTTTCGTGTGCTTTTTGTATCCATCAATTTTGTTATTAAATATCCCACATTGTCATAATAGATCTACCAACGATAGTTTGTAAGAAACTTGACACATATTTACTGTGCTTGATCTCGCGATTAGAGCACTTTCTAAACATTTTCCTCTTAGCAAATTGTTTTCTCTTTTATTTTGAGTAGCATTTTTTAAAAATCAAAATTGTTATCATTTTCGTTAAAGTGAACAAATAATGTATTTAGTATGTTGTTTTGTAAAATATCTCTTTAGTGTTCATATAATATTTTATTTAAATTCCTTGAGGTCTCCCCGATGTATTCCATTTGGCAATCATTACAGGTTATAGAGTAAATTCCTTCTTCAAGCTTTAGCTTATTCGAAATGGTGTCCCACAGGTGGGAAATGCGAGAAAAGAAACTGTTTGACTAAAAGTGGCGTTCAACAGTAACATGGCGAGACCTAGTTGCCAATCTAGCAGTACGCTTAAATTTATGTAGTCGGGGCACCAAAAAAGAAAGCTCATCCGACCAGTTGCCATGAAAATATTTGTAGAACAGACAGAGGGAAGCGACGTAATTTCGGTTAGAAAGTGATTGGAGACGAGGTGCCTGGCCAGGATCGATTGTACTACAGACGCTTCTCGTGATTTTGCAGAGAATCTCAAGATTCACAGTAGGAGAGCCAGATCAGATATGGCAACAGTATCCAATGCACGGAAGAATGGTACATTTGTAAATGTACAAGAAAATGACAGATTGCGATGAGAAAAATCTTTTGGCACGGCCCAGGGAAGCAACTTTCCTATCAGTAGACCTAGCAACTGATTCGATATAGACTCTTCCCTTCATGTCAGTAAGAATAGAGATTGCGATGAGAAAAATCTTTTGTCACGGCACAGTGAAACAACTTTCCTATCAGTAGACCTAGCAACTGATTCGATATAGAATCTTCCCTTCAGGTCAGTAAGAATAGAGATTGCGATGAGAAAAATCTTTTGTCACGTCACAGTGAAACAACTTTCTTATCAGTAGACCTAGCAACTGATTCGATATAGACTCTTCCCTTCATGTCAGTAAGAATAGAGATTGCGATGAGAAAAATCTTTTGTCACGGCACAGTGAAACAACTTTCCTATCAGTAGACCTAGCAACTGATTCGATATAGACTCTTCCCTTCAGGTCAGTAAGAATAGAGATTGCGATGAGAAAAATCTTTTGTCACGTCACAGTGAAACAACTTTCTTATCAGTAGACCTAGCAACTGATTCAGTATAGACTCTTCCCTTCAGGTCAGTGAGAAACGTGAGATCAACAAGGCGCGGAGATTTGTTCTGGAGTTTAGCATCAGCCATGATCATGGTAGATAGAAAAAGGTTCTCTGTGGTGGTTAAATAGGAGCAGTTTTGAAAATAGAAACATTCAAAGTGGAAGTGGCGGTTACATATAACTAGTTCAAACGTTGCTATGAAGATATTTGCAGAACAGACAGAATGGGGCGACGCCACGTCGGTTAGAAAGTGACTGGAAGACGAGATGCCCGGTCAGGATCTATTGTATTGCAGACCCTTCTTTGGATTTTGTCAAGATTCTCGAAATGCACAGCAGGAGAAACAGGCCAGATATATAAAAAAAAATTCAATAAACTGACGAATGGTAGATTTATATACGTGTAAGATGGACTCTGACTGCATCGGAAAATGATTATTTTGTACGTGTTATTATTTTAAACGTATATTAAATATTTTATGACGGAATTGGTCGAAAGTTAATCAATAATTTTGTTTTCTATGTACAACAACTTATTCGAAAGATAAAAAAAGGCAGGCCTTGTCAGTTGAATTTAACAATGTGTGTGTATGTGGTTTGTATGTCGAAAAGTTTATCTGAATTGGTAAACATGATGTTCAATCTTTTGCCCGTTTGTTCCCACTTTTTTTTTATCATTCTCATCTGTCTCTTTCCTTTTGTTCGATCGACATTATCCAGTACGTCCTCTGATGGAAAACGAGATCACGCACACTGACATTTCCTGCTTCGGTCGTTGGAGGCAACTGTCGGAAAAAATATTTGTGGGCGGACGAGTGCATATAATAAATGCGTACGCCATTTTGAATGTCTGTGTTCTGTTTGCGCATGCGTGTGAATCAAACAAATATTTGACTATTTGGTTACTATACGTTATAAGCGACCATCTCTTCGCATGTGAGATAATCAAATGTATTTATCTACTTCAGCTTTTCCCACCATTATCAAACACCGTACCCTATCCGATGAATAATGGCTAACAAATAAAAAGAAACGGTTTAATACGTCATTTAGGAAACGCTCAATGATATTTGTAAAAGAAAATGTGTTCGAAAATTTAATTGATCTAATATATATGGTGGGTGATTGAATGACAACGTGGAAAACAATACTAGGTGACGTGCTTCGTCCATCGAAAGGACTTCTTCAGAGTAAATAATATAATAAATTATGGAATCATATATATCAGGGAGGAAAGAATAAAAAATAACAAACGTCATTTAGAGCTGCACACCAAGTAACAACGATAACAATTCTGGGACGCTCAGTTAAATTTAAAAAAATAACCGACATTACTCCAGTTTCTACAGCGGTTTTTTTTTGTAGAGCGAACCAGATAATTGAGAACAAATGATAAAGAGATGCAAAGATGTTCAATAGAAGAGAAAATTATTTTCTTCATATATATATATATATATATATATATATATATATATATATATATATATATATATATATATATATATATTATGAAATGGACAAAGTCCGACAATTATTTTAAGACATTTTTATGTTTATACATTCTTTTTATAGATACAAATATTTAAGTAAATGCTCTGTTTATAATAAACAGTATTAACAACATTTACTGGCCTGAATGTCCGAGAAATTTTCATAGAAAATTTTTGTCCCCCTACAGGGATCGAACCTGTATCCTATACAAACACAAACACACACACGCGCACACAAACACACACACACAAACACATCACGCACGCACACACACACACACACACACGCACACACACACAAAAAGACAAACACGCACACACAATCACACACACACACACACACAAAGACAAACACGCACACACAATCACACACACACAAACACAAACACACACACACGCACACACTCATTAAGATTTCTAGAATATTCCGGACGGTCGATGTAGTTGGGGAAAATACTGCTTAATTAAAAAAACAAAGCATCTACTCGAATATGAGTATCCATAAAAATAACGTTTATACAAATTATATATATATATATATATATATATATATATATATATATATATATATATATATATATATATATATATATATATATATATATGGAATAGTGTGGATAGTGGAGATACAGGGAGAGCAAGTAAATGTCACGCAAATGTTTGCACGATTTCTCTCTATACGCCAATATAACTGACATCTGAAGATGTCCCCACCCACTAACAGCTATTTCCCCCACCACCAAACAACTATTTACTCACACCCCGTCGGATTTCAAAAGAAGACGCCATTATTTATTTATTTAGTTAGTTCTCTGTGGCGAATGATCCTTCAAAGACGAATAACAATCAATGGCCGGCAAATGGTTATTGGCCATAGTTTACAGCCGGGCTTCAAACATGGCATTTCCTTTTTGATATTTTTCCACAAAGCGACAACAACAAAAATAAAATTCTCAGCCCCTCTTCGATCATCCATTGTTATTGGGTGTAACATTAAAATTAGAAAATTAGAACGTTTTTATGTTATTTATCAATGGGAGACGAGAATAATGCATAGGGTTTAATTCGTACAACTTTAACAATAACACCCAAAATATGATATAAAAATAAGGGCCTTCACCTATTCGCTAAAACGAGCATAACACGATGGGAAAATGCCCTACACTTGATAGAAACAAAATTTTGTCGTCAAAATGTTTATGTTATTATTAAGATAAAAAACCAAAGTATTTTTAGTTATTTTAATAAATTTTTGTATTCTTTCCAGCAGGTTTTGGTTAATTTTTTTTCCGTCAGCCTTGGGGAAAACGTACTATGGGAGATTTAGAGTCCTATTTCTGGTAAAAAAAAAAACATTGTTTTGGAAATTCTTGCAAAAATCAAATACTTCTCGGATTTTAATAATAATTTCAAGACTTATTCACAAATGAATAAAATTATTTTTTAAATATTCTTTTTAAATCTTAGTAAAATATATATATATATATATTTTTTTACATCTGTTATCCCCACTTACTTAATTTTATGAAATTTCAAGAAATTAAAATTCCAGCCTCCTCATATTTATATTAGTTAAAAGCAGCAGTCCTTGGAGAATTGAAATCATCAATTTGTTTTTGTCAAAAAAAATACCATTTACCGAAAATCTGTTCTGAATCGTAAAATAAAGAAAATACTGTAAAAATATGATGTTATTCAATTAGAAACTCGTTAATTGCTTTTATAAAGAAAATATATTAACGACACTATTGTCTTCAGAAAACACTTTTTTTCCCCCAATGAATAATGAATTTTTAGAAAAATTGTTTTATTCTTTGGTTGAAAGGATCACAAGGAAAACTAATCGATATGAAATGTGTAAATTATTTAAAGAATGAAAATATGCTTTCTAAATATACACTTCTTCTTGTCCTTGTTGTTGTTGTTGTTGTTTTAATTCTTCTTCTTTTTCTTTTTCTTCTTCTTCTTCTTTTTCTTGCTGTTGTTCTTGTTCTTCTTCTTCATCTTCTTCTTTTCTTCTTATTTTTCTTCATCTTCTTCTCCTTCTTTTTCTTCTTCTTTTTGCTGTTGTTGTTGTTGTTGCTGTTGTTGTTCTTCATCTTCTTTTTCTTCTCCTTCTTTTTTCATCTTCTTCTTCTTCTTCTTCTTTTTCTTCTTTTTGCTGTTGTTGTTCTTCATGTTGTTGTTGTTGCTCTTCTTTTTCTTGTTCTTGTTCTTGTTCTTCTACTTCTTCATCATCATCATTATCTTCTTCTTCTTGCTGTTGTTGTTCTTCTTGTCCTTCTGGTTCTTCTGGTTCTTCTTCTTCTTCTTCTTCTTCTTCTTCTTCTTCTTCTTGTTCTTACTGTTGTTGTTGTTCTTCTTGTTGTTTATCTTCTTGTTCTTGTTATTCTTGTTGTTGTTCTTGTTGTTGTTTTTCTTCTTGTTCTTCTTCTTCTACTTCTTGTTCTTCTTGTTGCGGTTGTTCTTGTTCTTGTTCTTGTTCTTCTCCTTTCTTCATCATCATCATCATCATCATCATCATCATCATCATCATCATCTTCTTCTTCTTCTTGTTCTTCTTGTTCTTTTTTCATGTTCTTCTTCTTCTTCTTCTTCTTCTTCTTCTTCTTCTTCTTCTTCTTCTTCTTCGCATCCCCCTCTTCCCTTTTTATTACACCCAACATCGTACGTTTGTTGAATTATTAAAAAGAAATATAGCGTTTATTTTTTAAAAAGAAAAAAGCATTAAGAGCTCATTCAATAAAAATCGCCTGAGGATACCGTACGGTTGAATATATATATATATATATATATATATATATATATATATATATATATATATATATATATATATATATGGTCAAATATAGTTTTAAGGTGTGCTATATTTATGGATAAAGTGCTCAATATCAGAGATAGAGCGTATGTAAATATAAAAGTGAACATTTAAGTCAACATTCAGTGGCGACAGACTGTTTCATGCTAGACGTAATCGTTAGGCTCAGTGTGTTGTTTTTTCTCGACTATTTACAAATAGTCGAGAAAAAACAACACGATTGCGTCTAGTATGAAACAGTCTGTCGCCTCTGAGTGTTGACTTCAATGTTCACTTTCGATCTTTTCCTAAGATCTTCTTCAGGGTGCAAGTGGTACAAAAGTACTTGGGAAATGAAAATAAAAGAAATTTAAACATTTCTCTCATCCTTTAATATCAATACACGGAAGGTTATTCGTGAGTACGAACGGATTTTATTAAAAATTAGCAGACATAATGTCTGTAATTTATTTCAATCAGACATGCCTAAAAGAGAATTTTCTGCCTAAATACACACACGCACACACACACGCACACACACAAACACACACACACACACACACACACACACACACACACACACATATATATATATATAAATATAAAAGTGAACATAGAAGTCAACACTTAGAGGCGACAGTCTGTTTCATGCTAGATGCAATTGTCAGGCCACGAGTGTTGTTATTTTCTCGACTATTTATATATATGGGTCAGTTGTGCATTGTGGGTAGTCATTTTTGGCGGTTATTTTACCGGAAGTTGTTTATTTGTTTATTTATTTATTAGTGTCAAATTATTTTGCTTGTTTTTATTTAATTTGATTTTTATTTTTTATCTTATATATTAATTTTTTATTTTGATCGGTGTTTTATTATTATTATATATATATATATATATATATATATATATATATATATATATATATATATAAAATGTTTAATTTTTAAGTTTCTGACGTTGTATCTACACATCATTTGAGTCGAAAAATGCTAACGTTTTAACGTTAGTTGATATAGCTATTCTCATGAGGTAATTTTGAATTTCTCTATTATGTAACATATATATATATATATATATATATATATATATATATATTCTACAAAAAATATTCTTACAATAAATATAAATGAATACAAAATCAATTTTAGTGAAAAATAGAAGGTGGAAAGTATTTTACTTTCTTAACAATAATGCTAACTCTAATAACAAAAACAATTTCGGATTTTTGTCAGCAAAATGTCCACTACAACAAAAAGAACTGCTTGATTTTGGAAATGATATATTGCATTTATAATACTTATAAAAATATAGTTGTAGCATACGTACGGACGATAATGGGTATGTCCCCATTCACATAAATACAGTAGTAAATACTGTATGTTGGTCTGCAGTTGGAGGTTCGTCTCCAGCTGTGCTGGTCAAACCCTCTGCCTCTGAGCTGAGAAGATCCCCAGACTAGGTCATGTCGAAGGGCAGAGTCTCGTCTTGGGAAACACCTACCCAACCTCGTTTTATTCGGGTCTATGGAGAATTTTTAGCAGAGCATATGGGCTCGGATACCCCACTTTAAATTCGCCTTTGTGCCACATCTGACCGTGTTGGTAGATATCCTGCAGTTGGAGATTCAATGTGGAATTCACTTGACTCACTTCTAGCAATTGACTACTTCTTGTACGCGTCGCTGGCGAATCTTATATATGTTGTTCTTGTCCTAAGTATTATCGTTCATTACGAACCTTTGTTTGATTATTCTATTCAGTAACCTTCCCTAGGTTACAACAAATATTATAAATAAAATAGAAACAAGAAAAAACAATATTATATTCCAGCAACAAATATGTAACGACATGAAATAATAAATAATTCAAATAAACTATTTATTCAAGGAGATAAATCAAGAACAATATATAAATGGATCCTATTAGTTATAAAGAGGTACGTAAATTTTATAAAATTACTAACAATGAATCAGAATATAGCATAAATAGTAAAGCAAAAATTATAGCAACAAAATTAAAATTAGATAACAGAATAAAAACGATCATAAAGATAATGTTTGAAAATAAACTTACACGTGGATTATTAAAAGCTACAAAAAGTAATGTAGGAAAATTAGCAAACCAAAATTAAGGAAAATATTGAATATAATTCAATACAAAAGAAACCATCAATTGTCTCAACAATATTACAAACAAACATAGCTGCACTTCTATACAAATGGACATTAAATATTTTATCCATCAATTACCGAAAATACATTAAATAAAGGGTAGATTTAACTAAACATTTTTTTTACAATCAACATTATCACTTGACAAGACACCTATGAGGAAAATTATTACAAAAAATTTAAAACCTCTAACCTTATAGTTAAAAATAATAAATCACCTCCTAGAACAAAATTAAATAAGACAAATATTATTTACGAATTTAAATGCCCATTAAGGAATTGTATTCCTGATCAATCAAAATTCGTAAATAATTATATAAGCCACACTACAACATGTTTGACACGCAGACTCACTCTACACTTTTCTGATCATAGTTCAATTAAATCTCATTTAAATATTCATGGAGACCTACAAGGGCACTATACGTAACATACTTGTTGACAACACAAATATAATAGCTCATCTATATGCAAAAAAAATAAATAAATAATGGAAGCCTTATTAATAAAAACAAATAAACAACTATCAGTCATATTAACTTCGAACATGGACACAATATCTTGACCGTGTTTTGAAAAATGAAAACATTGTATAAATACATACACGCAACAAACTATTTTTTGTTAACAGTTAATATATTTCAACCTTGAAAATGGCTACATGTATAGCCGAAAGCGCTTGGATAAAAAGAACATTCGGACAGTTTTTATATAATTTATCATCTGAAAAGAAAAAAACAATTATTGGATCACATGAGAAATTGTATGAAAAACTAAATCAAAGCGCCTTATCTGTCGTATTCAATGAAATGTGCATATACATATATATTAGACAGCTCCAAAGAAAAACATTACCTAAGGTTATTTTAAACCCTAGGTAATGTTTTTAAAAAATGAGAAATCTTTCTTGGAGCTTTTATTTTCGTTTCAATTCAAAGCTAATGGATTAAATTTAAATTTCCTAAAATTAAAATTGAAATTAAGCTAAACGGTTTACTAGATTTATATTGATTTGAATTATTTTTAAATCATTAAATCCTCCATATTGACAAAACTGTCAACACAGTATACCTTCCTTTATTTAAAAAATATTGAAAAAAATAAAGTATCGATAAGCTAATGTTTGGTTTGTTTATGTAAGGAGGACATAATTCTAATAAAATTAAATGACGAATACAACGTAAACGCATTTTTTTAACTGCCCAAAAATAAGAACCTGTACTGGAAGCAAACCGCCTGCATACGAAAAGAAAATGATTTCAGCAGATTATACAAAAATAGAAAAGCCTTAAGACAAGGATGAGCCTTCTTACCGGACTTATTCAGTATATACAGCAAGGCAATTCTCAGAGAATTAGAAGTCCTATCAGGATTCATTATCGGAGATACCAATATCAAACAAGTACAAAAATTTAAATATCTGGGAAGTGTTTTAATTTGATTTGATTTCTTATGTTTTACGGCATATCAACCTCAATGGGTTATTTAATGCCGACAACATTTTTAGGATAGGTTCGTATGGATAGAATATGTACTCTTTGGTTTAGATTGGTTTGGTTTATTTTGTTTTACGGCATATCAGCCTCAATGGGTTATTTAATGCCGACAAGATTTTTAGGATAGATTCGTATGAATAGAATATGTATTCTTTGGTTTAGATTGGTTTGGTTTATTTTGTTTTACGGCATATCAACACCACAATGGGTTATTTAATGCCGACAACATTTTTAGGATAGATTCGTATGAATAGAATATGTATTCTTTGGTTTAGATTGGTTTGGTTTATTTTGTTTTACGGCATATCAGCCTCAATGGGTTATTTAATGCCGACAACATTTTTAGGATAGATTCGTATGAATAGAATATGTATTCTTTGGTTTAGATTGGTTTGGTTTATTTTGTTTTACGGCATATCAACACCACAATGGGTTATTTAATGCCGACAACATTTTTAGGATAGATTCGTATGAATAGAATATGTATTCTTTGGTTTAGATTGGTTTGGTTTATTTTGTTTTACGGCATATCAACACCACAATGGGTTATTTAATGCCGACAACATTTTTAGGATAGATTCGTATGAATAGAATATGTATTCTTTGGTTTAGATTGGTTTGGTTTATTTTGTTTTACGGCATATCAGCCTCAATGGGTTATTTAATGCCGACAACATTTTTAGGATAGATTCGTATGAATAGAATATGTATTCTTTGGTTTAGATTGGTTTGGTTTATTTTGTTTTACGGCATATCAACACCACAATGGGTTATTTAATGCCGACAACATTTTTAGGATAGATTCGTATGAATAGAATATGTATTCTGTGGTTTAGATTGGTTTGGTTTATTTTGTTTTACGGCATATCAGCTTCAATGGGTTATTTAATGCCGACAACATTTTTAGGATAGATTCGTATGAATAGAATATGTATTCTTTGGCTTAGAATAGATTGGTTTATTTTCTTTTAGGTTATTTAATGCCAACAAAAATTTTATTGCTGGTAATGTTTTTCTTCAAAAATCTATTTCTGGGAATATTCCTCCTTGAAGAAATCTATAGCTGGTCATATTTTTTTCAAAGAATTTATAACTGTTTGTATTGCTGGTATTTTTTTAAAGTATTGCTGATAATAATTTATCCTTCAAAAATTATTGCTGGTAATAATTTTTTTTATTACAGAGAATTTCTGGTATTAAAACCTATTTTTACACAAGCTGGGACCCTAACAGGTGCTACCACCCCGCAATTAAGAGGTGCTTCCACACTCCTCAAAACCTCCTTATGACAGTCCTTGCTGTTAGACGTAGTTTATCGTCTTACCCAGGACGAGGAAGTGTTTTAACAGAGGATGGAAACTGCGACACTGAGATCCGAAGGCGTATTGGGATAGCCAAAGATGCCTTCCAAAAGCAGTCCTCGTTATGTGACAGTGTTTTCATAGAAGGATTCTGGAGATACCATGGATTGAATATGTGGGCAACGTTCTAGAGAAAATGAAAACATGAAGGAAACTTATACTTAAAATCACGAAGAAAACACATAATAAGGAAAGAGAGCTTGGAAAATATGACACTCAAAGCGCAGACTGTAAGCAAGAAAGGCAGAGGAAAAATGCGTATAACAAACTAAGTGAGCTTGATTAAATGGATGGTGGAACAAGATTTAGAAGAGATAGCAAAAAACTATTAAGAGCTACAAAGCGGAGGAAATTGTGGAGAGCCATGATCGCCAATGTCCTGAAGGGACACGGTACATAGAAGAAGAAGAATGAGCTTGAGTAAATGGATGGTAGAACAAAGTTTAGGTGAGATAACAAAATGACAAAATTTATTAGGAGCTACAAAGGAGAGGAAATTGTGGAGAGCCATGATCGCCAACGTCGTGAGGAGACACGGCACATAGAAGAAGAAGAATGAGCTTGAGTAAATGGATGGTGGAACAAGGTTTAGGAGAGATAACAAAAAGACAAAATTTATTAAGAGCCAGAAAGGACAGGAAATTGTGGAGAGCCATGATCGCCAACGTCCTGAAGGGACACGACACATAGAAGAAGAATGTCCTTGAGTAAATGGATGTCGGAACAAGGTTTAGGAGAGATAAGAAAAAGACAAAAATTTATTAAGACCTACAAAGGATAGGAAATTGCGGAGAGCCATGACCGTCTACGCCATAAGGGGACACGGCGCATGAAGGAGAATTTTATTGAATTTTAGTTATTTTGTCTTTATAGTCTTACATACGAAGACGCTTGTTGTGGAAACGTCATGGAAATTAAACTTTTTCCACTCAGTCGTAGATTTCCATAAGATTGTTGTTGATATCTAAAAAAATTATATATCGCTTCCGCATCCAGAAAACTCGAAAAAATGATTATTTTTATTCTTATTAATATTATTTTCTTTGATTACATTTGTTTACACATTTCCTTCCGGGATCCAACAAGAGACGAAAGGTGAGAAATGGCTTCACGATATTTCCCACTGATCATTTTTTAAAAAATACAACAAAAAAAATCTAAGGTCACGTACACATTTTACACAGATAAAGCTTTTTGTAATGTGTATGTTGTACTTGTGTTTACACTATTTTTTGTATTTCTTTAAGTCATGTGCTACAAGGAATCCTTTCAGTGAGTCTATCGGAGCCTTTTCCAATCAATCCGAGTGCTCCAACTACAACTGGAATTATTGATGCCCTCACCTGTCACAGGTTTGAGATTTCCACTACAAGAACCTTGTATTTTGATAGTTTTTTGAAGATCTTCAGAGATACATTAGGATCTGCAGGGATTTCTATGTCAATAAGAAACCATATTTTGTTTTCGTGGTTTTTGATTGCGATGTCTGGGTGATTAGCTTTCATTATTCTGTCTTTGTGTATTGTAAAGTCCCATAAAATTGTTACTGGTCCTATCTCTCTAACCGGGTCTGTGCGATGTTCGTACCATTTTCTTGTGGTTTCCTTTCCGTAAAACTATTTTCCAGTAGAGATATTGGCCCCCTCTATATTTTATATTCAGTGGGAGCCAACACCTTGCAACCTGATACAAGATGGTCAATTGTTTCTGGATATTTATCACAGAATCTACATTTGGGGGTTAACACGATTTTTCAGTATATGTGCTTGATAATTTCTAGTTAACAAGTATTGGTCCTGTGCAGCAAGAATAAAACATTCGGTTTCAGCTTTTAACCCTGCACTACGCAGCCACTGATGGGTATGGGGTTTGTCAACAGCGGCTTGTTTCTTGTAGTCACTGATGGGTACGGAGTTTTTCTACATTATTATTATTATTATTATTATTATTATTATTATTATTATTATTATTATTATTATTATTATTATTTCCTTTGATTTCTGTTGTATTCACATTTTCTTTTGGGTCTCAACCAGAGACTTAAGGTCAGAAATGGCTTCATGATATTTTCCACTAATCATTTTCGTAAAAATTAAAAAGAAAATAAGATCTGACGAATTTTACGTAGATAAAGCCCTTTGTAATATATGACCAGTATTTGTGAGTACAATGTATTGTATTTCTATAAGAGTTACCAGGAATCCCTTCAATAAGTCTATCAGAACATATTCCCATCAATCCGAATGCTCCAGCTACAACTGGAATTATTGATGTCCTCATATGCCACATTTCTGAGATTCACACTTCAAGATCCTTGTATTCTGATATTTTTTTGAAGATCTTCAAAGATACATTACAATCTGCCGTGGGTGACATGTCAATATGAAAGCACATTCTGTTCTTGTGGTTTTTGATCACAATATCTGGGTGATTCGCTTTAATTGTTCTGTCTGTGTGTATTGTAAAATGCTATAACATAATTACAGGTCCTATGTCTATAGCCGGGTCTGAGTGATATTCATACCAGTTTCTTGCAGTTTCCTTCCTGTAAATGTTGCAGATTTTCCAGTGTAGATATGGGCCCATTCTGCCATGCCGGGTTTTATACTCAGTGGGAGCCAACACCTTTCAATCTGATACAAGATGATCAGTTGTTTCTGGATATTTATCATAGAATCTACATTTGGGGGTCAACACAATTTTTTAGTATATGTGCTTGATAATTTCTAGTTAACAAGCATTGGTCCTGTGCAGCAAGAATAAATCATTCGGTTTCAGCTTTTAACCCTGCACTACGCAGCCACTGATGGGTATGGGGTTTGTCAACAACGGCTTGTTTCTTACGGGCAGAGTATTGACCATGAAGAGGCTTATCTTGCCATCATTTTTGCATTTAGTACATTGGGTGTATTATGGTTTAATTGTACTTCTTCATCCTTCTGAAATCCCTTTTTGAATCTGTTAGATTTCTTTATCACTGAATAAAGATTTTTATTTCTTT
>OZ038516.1:6182824-6227824 GCA_964036315.1 Acanthosepion esculentum | reverse complement strand
CTTGTGGAACTCTCTTTCTGTTTCTTGCATTCCAGTCAAGTTAGATCTTCAAAAATTAAATGCAAAAAAAAAAAGAAAAAAAGAAAAGAACGATGTATATAAGAACGACTGCAGCTGTAGCATGATTTCTCTATTGTCATGACCTTATACCAGACTTAAAGAGCCTATGTAAGCATAAATTGTGTTATTTGTACTGCTGGTGACAATTGTCTACAGAAGAGTGTATAGCTGCTATTATTGCATTTCTTAGCCCTGTATGATTGGAAAAAACGGTCTTATCATTTTACCGCTGAAATTTCTAGATGCAATCGTAAGATCTATGCTAAGAGTTTCTTCTCTTACACTTCTTGCTTGTGGAACTCACTTCTATCCACTTGCTTGATCTTCAAAAATTTAAATGCAATGCAACTCATTATCTTATCTCCGTTTAATTCCTCATCTTTTATTGTTCTCTATCCTTAATAATGTTTTTCTTTTTCTCATATTCTTTCACACTCAGTAACCCCTTGCGTCTTAGTGGCTTTATTGCCTTGCTTGGAGAGAAACGATTAAAATTTAAATGCAATATCAATCGCTATGTCCCGTTTTCTTAATTCCTCTTATTTTATTGTTTTCTCAGCTTAATAATGTTTTTCTTTTTCTCATATTCATTCACATTCAGTAACCCCTTGCGTCTTAGTGGTTGTATTCCCTTGCTTGGGGTGAAATGATTAAAATTTAAATGCAATGTCAATCGTTATCTTATTTCTGTTTAATTCCTCATCTTTTATTGTTCTCTCTCCTTAATAATGTTTTTATTTTTCTCATAATCTTTCACACTCAGTAACCCCTTGCGTCTTAGTGGCTTTATTGCCTTGCTTGGAGAGAAACGATTAAAATTTAAATGCAATATCAATCGCTATGTCCCGTTTTCTTAATTCCTCTTATTTTATTGTTTTCTCAGCTTAATAATGTTTTTCTTTTTCTCATATTCATTCACATTCAGTAACCCCTTGCGTCTTAGTGGTTGTATTCCCTTGCTTGGGGTGAAATGATTAAAATTTAAATGCAATGTCAATCGTTATCTTATTTCTGTTTAATTCCTCATCTTTTATTGTTCTCTCTCCTTAATAATGTTTTTATTTTTCTCATATTCTTTCACACTCAGTAACCCCTTGCGTCTTAGTGGCTTTATTGCCTTGCTTGGAGAGAAACGATTAAAATTTAAATGCAATATCAATCGCTATGTCCCGTTTTCTTAATTCCTCTTCTTTTATTGTTTTCTCAGCTTAATAATGTTTTTCTTTTTCTCATATTCATTCACATTCAGTACCCTCTTGCGTCTTAGTGGTTGTATTCCCTTGCTTGGGGTGAAATGATTAAAATTTAAATGCAATGTCAATCGTTATCTTATTTCTGTTTAATTCCTCATCTTTTATTGTTCTCTCTCTTTAATAATGTTTTTATTTCTCTCATATTCTTTCACACTCAGTAACCCCTTGCGTCTTTGTGGCTTTATTGCCTTGCTTGGAGAGAAACGATTAAAATTTAAATGCAATATCAATCGCTATGTCCCGTTTTCTTAATTCCTCTTCTTTTATTGTTTTCTCAGCTTAATAATGTTTTTCTTTTTCTCATATTCATTCACACTCAGTACCCCCTTGCGACTTAGTGGTTGTATTCCCTTGCTTGGCGTGAAATGATTAAAATTTAAATGCAATGTCAATCGTTATCTTATTTCTGTTTAATTCCTCATCTTTTATTGTTCTCTCTCCTTAATAATGTTTTTATTTCTCTCATATTCTTTCACACTCAGTAACCCCTTGCGTCTTTGTGGCTTTATTGCCTTGCTTGGAGAGAAACGATTAAAATTTAAATGCAATATCAATCGCTATGTCCCGTTTTCTTAATTCCTCTTCTTTTATTGTTTTCTCAGCTTAATAATGTTTTTCTTTTTCTCATATTCATTCACATTCAGTACCCTCTTGCGTCTTAGTGGTTGTATTCCCTTGCTTGGGGTGAAATGATTAAAATTTAAATGCAATGTCAATCGTTATCTTATTTCTGTTTAATTCCTCATCTTTTATTGTTCTCTCTCCTTAATAATGTTTTTATTTTTCTCATAATCGTTCACACTCAGTAACCCCTTGCGTCTTAGTGGCTTTATTGCCTTGCTTGGAGAGAAACGATTAAAATTTAAATGCAATATCAATCGCTATGTCCCGTTTTCTTAATTCCTCTTCTTTTATTGTTTTCTCAGCTTAATAATATTTTTCTTTTTCTCATATTCATTCATATTCAGTAACCCCTTGCGTCTTAGTGGTTGTATTCCCTTGCTTGGGGTGAAATGATTAAAATTTAAATGCAATGTCAATCGTTATCTTATTTCTGTTTAATTCCTCATCTTTTATTGTTCTCTCTCCTTAATAATGTTTTTATTTTTCTCATAATCGTTCACACTCAGTAACCCCTTGCGTCTTAGTGGCTTTATTGCCTTGCTTGGAGAGAAACGATTAAAATTTAAATGCAATATCAATCGCTATGTCCCGTTTTCTTAATTCCTCTTCTTTTATTGTTTTCTCAGCTTAATAATGTTTTTCTTTTTCTCATATTCATTCACATTCAGTAACCCCTTGCGTCTTAGTGGTTGTATTCCCTTGCTTGGGGTGAAATGATTAAAATTTAAATGCAATGTCAATCGTTATCTTATTTCTGTTTAATTCCTCATCTTTTATTGTTCTCTCTCCTTAATAATGTTTTTATTTTTCTCATAATCTTTCACACTCAGTAACCCCTTGCGTCTTAGTGGCTTTATTTCCTTGCTTGGAGAGAAACGATTAAAATTTAAATGCAATATCAATCGCTATGTCCCGTTTTCTTAATTCCTCTTCTTTTATTGTTTTCTCAGCTTAATAATATTTTTCTTTTTCTCATATTCATTCACATTCAGTAACCCCTTGCGTCTTAGTGACTTTATTCCCTTGCTTGGGGAGAAATGATTAAAATTTAAATGCAATGTCAATCGTTATCTTCTGTCTTCTTAATTCCACTTCTTTTATTGTTCTCTCAGCTTGATAATGTTTTTTCTTTTTCTCAAATTCTTTCACACTCAGTAACCCCTTTGTGTCTTAGTGACTTTATTTTCTTGTTTGTGGTGAAAGGGTTGAGAAAAGAAAACAAAAAGAAATGAACATAACGAACCCGACTTGAATTCGAACTCGGTTCTCTGTCTTCTCGGTCCGAACCGCTATCCATTGCACAACCAACTTGAACATTTGCGGTAAGGGAAGCAAATAAAAGATGAAAGGAGAGCTCGTATAACTTCACTAACAGCTAAAGTCTCTTATCTAAAAACTTGAGGTAACTTAAGCTAATTAGTACGAGGTG
Source organism: Acanthosepion esculentum (assembly GCA_964036315.1). NCBI lineage: Eukaryota > Metazoa > Mollusca > Cephalopoda > Sepiida > Sepiidae > Acanthosepion > Acanthosepion esculentum. The sequence continues at coordinate 6,224,458 of OZ038516.1, read as the reverse complement.
TGAAAGCAAGAGAAATGACATGAAAGGAAAGAGCTGTCAAAAATTAATAATAATTGACAATGTTTTATCAAAGACATTCAGACAACCAAAGATTATTGCTACAAGGTGTAAAGCAAGAGAAATACAATTCCAAATGAATAATAATTGGCATTACTTCACTGAGAATTAAAGATAATTTCAGATTATTATTACGAGTTCTAAAAGCAATAAGAATAGATTTTAAAATACTATCCAAAAATGAATAATAATTCACAATGAGTCATCGCAGAAATTCGGTCAACTCAAGACTAGAACTATTTGGATTAAAAACCAGAGAAATACGACGAGAAAAACTAAAATCGTCACCCACCCACCAAAAAAAATAAAAATAAAAACAAAAAAAAAAATAAACAAAAAAAACAAACCAAAAAAAAACAAACCAAAAAAAACAAACCAAAAAAAAACAAACCAAAAAAAACAAACCAAAAAAACAAACCAAAAAAAGCAAACCAAAAAAACAAACCAAAAAAAACAAACCAAAAAAAAACAAACCAAAAAAAAACAAACCAAAAAAAACAAACCAAAAAAAACAAACCAAAAAAACAAACCAAAAAAAACAAACCAAAAAAACAAACCAAAAAAAGCAAAAATGACAACAAAAAACAATAAAAACAAAAACCAAAAAAACTTTTATAAAAACAAAACAAACAAAAAACAAAAAAAACAAGAACAAAAAAACAAAAACAATAAAACAAAAAAACAAGAAAAAAGAACAAATAAACAATGCCTTCTGCAAGAATTTCGGACAGCAGAGTAGGTCAGTTGGGCACCGTCTGTGAGAAAAGAAAAAAACGCACTTCACCAGAGATTTGAAAACGTCATGCTGTACTGCTTGGCATTCGCGCCGGAAGCTCCAATACGATCATTTCAAAGTCTTTGGATGTCAATCTGTGGACAGTGCAGAAGATTCGTAAAGAGTTGGATGAGTCTAATGGTGATTACGAAGGTGTTTGTAGTGATCACTAGTGATGGCGAATTTATGCCTCCATTCATCTTTCCACAGGGACTCAGACTCAAAACGGAAGCCTAGATTAAGTGCCTTGAGGAAGTATTGCTACCCTGGGTCAAGAGGGAGGCAACTGAAAGACTATGTCTGGCAACAGGACTCTGCACCATGCCACACATGCAAGAGAACCCAGTCAAGGGAGTCAGATAATTTCTGCGACCACATCACCTCTTACATCTGGCAACCTAAGACGACAACCCTCTTGATTATTATATGCTGTTGTGCAGTTGAGCGAAAGACCAACAAAACTCCATGTAACACCAAAGATAAACTGAAGGCAAAGATTATGTCAGCATTCACCAACTTAAAGGACGAGACCGTCCAGAAGAGTTGCGGGAGATTCCGAAGTCGTCTGGAGGCTGTAGTTGAAGCTAATGACGATTTACATTTATATTTAAATTTACTCTTTAGTATTTGAAGATATTTTTTGTGTAATTTTGGTAAATATATCTGTTAAAATGAGATGTCAGTGTTATTTTCATTTTTACGTCATTGAGACGACAAGTTATCCATCGCAACCTATATCTGTTGACTTGTGACGGTTTTTTTTCCTTCAGGACTTCATCGGACTAAATTTTGTTATGCTGGCAGGACTACGCATGCGCACATATGAGATGTGCTGGGAATTTTTAGAATTTTTTTTTATTATTTCATCTGGCCGAATTCATTTAGTCTTTTTTGTTTTCTTCTTTTTTGCATCAATTTTACAAGTAGGTCTTTCACGATGTGATATTAAAAGATCTGCCAACAATGGTGAAATGTCGAAAGAGCCAGGTCGCAAATTTACTGCAGATGACCTTACGATTAAGGCGCTCTCTAGAGATTTACGTCGTAGTGAATTAATTTTCTCCTTTCCGGTGAAGTGATATTTCAAATTTATGTCGATTAAAGGCGAAAAAATGTCTTCCACAAGACAACTGGCTGTTTAAGTTTACTTTTTCATCATATCACCTCAATGACGATTGAGGTTGCATTTAAATTTGAGAAGATTCTTCTTATCCTGGAAGCAAGATAATCGGAAGAGGGTTTACGGGTAAGAAATCCGAGAAAATAAACTGTTAGGGTTGAAGTTGTAGTTCATCTGTAAAAGGGTAGGAGCTAGATGCCAGTCTACTAGTACGATTAAATTCATGTAGTCAGTGTACCAGCGAAAAAAGATCATCAGAGTGGAAATATTTGTAGATTAGAAAAGACAGAGGGGAGCCACGTCATATAGATTAGAAAGTAAATGAAGTCGAGATGCCTTAGCGTTAAAAACGAAATAACATTAGTTATGGACCATGTATGGAACGTCTAAATGGACATTCTTGTAAACGAACCGCCGTCATGTGCGCAGTTTTTCCAAGGAAGAAAGAAAAACTATGAAAGGCAGACAGAAAAAGAATACAAGAATAGACTGCTTACCTTAATAAACAACATTCCACGCGCATTCACGGGGTCGGGTGGCTGTCTGCCTCCTGAGACGAGTCTCTGCCCTCAGGCACAGCCTCTTCTGAGTTCCTCTCCGCCCGAAGACAGAGAGGCCAGCAGACCGCTAGCAAACCCAATCGTTTGGAGAACTCAGTGGCCTTCATAAAATCGGTACTTATCCAAGTCCTCCCCACAATGCGTGATGTGGCACAAGGCCGATTTTAACGTAGGGCTTTCCGAGCGCGTACGTTCGGTCAAAAATTTCCCGTAGACCAAAAATTTTCCGTAGACCCCGCATTCACGGGGTCGGGTGGCTGTCTACCTCCTGAGACGAGTCTCTGTCCGCAGGCACAGCCTCTTCTGTGTTCCTCTCCGCCCGAAGGCAGAGAGGCCAGCAGACCACTAGCAAACCCAATCGTTTGGAGAACTTAATGGCCTGCATAAAATCGGTACTTACCCAAGTCCTCCCCACAAGGTGTGATGTGGCACAAGTTTTTTTTTTAACGTAGGGCTTTCCGAGCGCGTACGTTCGGCCAAAAATTTCACGCATTCCCGGAGTAGGGTGGTTGTCTACATCCCGGGACGAGATTTTGCCCGCAGGCACAGCTTTGTTCGAGTTTCTCTCCGCCCGAAGGCAGAGGGGCCGACAAGCAAGAGCACTGGCAAACCCAGTGGTTTGGTGAACTCAATGGCCTGCATAAATTCTCGTTGTCAGCGCGAATCTCGCAAGATATGTAAATTCTGAACGAGATTTGCCTTGCACTATGCAAATTCGGTTCTATAAAACGGGTTAAATTGGTTGTAGTAGGGAGTTAGACTACGAGTCATGAAGTTGCGTGACGGACGGGTTTTGGAGACGAGAGACTTCTGGATTGAATTTCATCACCCACACAAAATTCTTCTACAGACCAGCTCGCAAAATGTTTTTAATTTTATCTATTGGTAGGGAGACGTTAATTTTTGATTGCACTCGATCGTTTTATTCGAGCAATTGTTAATAGGATCCTTGGTGCAAAAGGATTTGACATTTAAACTTGACACGTGATTATCTGTGATGTTTATCTCTCGGACATTTTCAATAGGATTGCCTGAATTTTTAATATTTGAAAAGCTAATTGTTCTAAGAAGTGATATTATTTTTTTGTTGTTATCTAAACACACAGCATATTTCCGATATAATGGAGATACTTTATCAATATAGGTTGGCCACTGAAAGACTGAAGGGTTTTAATAAGTCATAATTGTTCGTTTTCAATCCGTTTTTTCTTTTTGCAGGTTATAGAACATCCCTTGGAGATTAAAATGGCTACGTATGCTGTCCAGAAACGAATAAATCTCATTGAGTTTTTTCTATTCCAATCAAAGATCAATTGTTCAAACTCAGCGAAAATACCGGCATCATTTCAATGTCAAAATATTTCCTAACGATAACATAATTCGAAACCTAATCGCCTGTTTGAAAGAACTGGATCAGTCAGCGATCTTCCGGGAAGAGGTCCTAAGCGCTCTGTGCGCTTTGATGTGGCAGTGGAAGATGTACGACAAAGTGTTCTTAAGGATCCATCAGCTTCTCCCCGTCGTCGCTCTGCCCAAATAGGCAATGCCAGAATATCGCTTCATAAGATTCTGAAAATGGATTTTAAAATGTTTCCATACAACATTCAAGTGATCCAAACTTTACTACTCCAAGATGTGTTTCTAAAAGTTATTTTTTTATATCATTCACTCTTTCAGTGGCTACCCTGAAGAAATGGATGAAAAGCAATCATCAGGATATCATATATATATATATATATATATATATATATATATATATATATATATATATATATATATATATATATATATAATACATTGCCAAAGACGTAAAAATGATCGGCTCATGCTATCTCTCCAAGGAGCCCCTGATTCCTTCTACGATGATTTATCTTTACAAGAGTCAGATTAGACAAAAAAAATGGGGCATTGCTGCCATATCTGGTCTGGAGCTGATCAATCATCATTTTCCTAATCTCTGCAGCAGAGTGTCCTTGAGGATTCATCACCCTGTACCCGTCGTCGCTCTGCTCAACTAGGCAATGCCAGAATATCTCTTCAGAAGATTCTGAAAATGGATTTAAAAATGATTCCCTACAAGATCCAAATGGTCGAAGCTTTACTACTCCAAAATACTCAGATGTTTGTAAAAGTTATTTTTCTTTCATATCATTCACTCTTTCAGAAGCTACACTGTATAAGCCATGTTATGAAATACAAAGGGATATTGTGTTTATACTTGGCTTCCATTTTACATCAATTCACTTCTTCTGTTCAGTAAGTTAGGCTTATTTAAGTGTTTTAAGATAATAAGTTTTTCTAAAAGACATACGTCACATTTATCACCCTATCCATAATATGGTTTAGCTTTTGTGATTATCTCCCAGGCCATGAATGGGTTCTTATAACTGCTTTTTAATTAAAACAATTACGATGTGGTATTCCTATTTTTCGGCACACACACACACACACACACACACACACACACACACACACACACACACATATATATATATATATATATATATATATATATATATATATATATAATACATTGCCAAAGACATTGTAAAAATGATCGGCTCATGCTATCTCTCCAATTAGCCCCTGATTCCTTCTACGATGATTTATCTTTACAAGAGTCAGATTAGACAAATAAAATGGAGCATTGCTGGCATATCTGGTCTGGAGCTGATCAATCATCATTTTCCTAATCTCTGCAGCAGAGTGTCCTTGAGGATTCATCACCCTGTACCCGTCGTCGCTCTGCTCAACTAGGCAATGCCAGAATATCGCTTCAGAAGATTCTGAAAATGGATTTAAAAATGATTCCATACAAGATCCAAATGGTCGAAGCTTTACTACCTAGGTACTTACTTATTTTTATTTTATATCATTCAGTCTTTCAGTAGCCACCCTGTACTTCACTATAACTTGATCTTCCAAATAAAGTAAAAAAAAAAAAAAAACTAAGTTACGATAGAATTTACTTATGAAACAGAAGCAAACCTTAGATTTCCTTGATGTCATGTTAAACCATATTGAAACGTCACTTCGGCGTATTTTGTAAGTTTATCTCGCAAGATTAACTATGACTGAGTAGTGATCTCGGTTCTCACCGGGTGGCTTATACTTTGAGCTTTCGGACACATTTAAGCTACGCTTAGAAAATCACTCGAGGTACGTGGTGTTATGGTTAACAAGCTTGTTCTGGTTAGATCAATTACGACTGAGTAGTGAGTTTGATCTTCATTCAGAGCTCCACACTTTCGGCCTTGTGCCACAACTACGTTACGAAAAATCATTTGGGCACTTCGCCGAGTCGCCATGGTTAACAAGCTTGTCTCGCTAGATCAATTACAGCTGAATAGTGAGATCGATCCTCACTGGGGACTCCATACTTTCGGCCTTGTGCCATATCTAAGCTACTCTTATAAAATCAAGGAACATCGATGAGTTGTAATGGTTAACAAGTTTGTCTCGCTAGATCAATTAAGACTGAATAGTGAGTTCGATCCTCACTGGGTGCCCCATACTTTCAGCCTTGTGTCACATCTAAGACAACGCTTATAAAATCAGGGAACTTCGATGTGGGGTAATGGATAACAAGCTTGTCTCGCTAGATCAATTACAGCTGAATACTGATTTCGATCCTCATTGGGTGCCCCATACTTTCGGCCTTGTGTCTTATCTAAACTATGCCTAGAAAATCAGTGTGTGGCACGGATATATTTACATATCCTTCGAGACTCACGCTGACAGCGAGAGTTTATGCATGGCATTGACTTCGTTAAACCACTGGGTTTGCCAGTGCTCTTGCTTGTCGGCCTCCCTGTCCTCGGGCGGAGAGGAACTTAGACGATCCCATAAATGCGTGGTCTGCGGGGAATTTTTGGCCTAATGTACGCGCTCAGAAAGCCCCACGTTAAAAACCGGCCTTGTGCCACACCGTATTGATAATGACCTAACTTCAAATTCTTTATCGTAAACCTAATAATAATCGTAAAATACATCTACTGGATGCTTTGGTACACATCAGTGATATTTTTAGCCGAGGTTCATTAGTGAAATTTGGGATTTTTGAATATGATACCCCTTCTCCACAGTGACCCAGCCGATACTGATCGGGTATCGACTTGTGTACCTTCCGTCAGCTACAGCTTTTTCCATACTTCTGACCACACACGTCCTCTTGGCAATCATGGATCACAATATAGCGTGGTCCAAATTCATCTAATTTCATGAGATATTTACTTATTGAACTAACTTTTCATCGGCGTGTGTTTACTCTTTGTAACGTCTTTACTGTAATATAATGTGTGTGTGTGTGTGTGTATGTTATAGGACGGTGCAAGGTTTTCGTGTCCACCCCTGAATCTATAATAAATGCTATTCTAACCTAATAATGTACAATAATGGATCCTATGTAATATAGGTGAACAATTCAACCAGAAAAATTGAAAATAAATACAATGTATCTAAATCAGGCATGTCCAAAGTCCAGCCCAGAGGCCAATTATGACCCACATTCAAATTTCATATGGCCCCCATCCTCTGCCATAGAATGTATCACTTACGGCCCCCAACTTTATTGTCAATCAGTGTATGTAATCAGAGCATGTATTTTGAGGCCATATGTAATTGGTACTAGAGCCCATTCTAAGGTCAACATTAGCTACTTCAACCCACTGGCTTATGATTCTATCTTCTAAAATCAGGGTCAGTGCAAGTGTCCCCCTACGGAATCTATGATAAGGGGGTCCTCAACTCTACTACATCTCAATGTTCATAAGGTAGTGTTCATATAAAATACAAATTTTATTCTAACCTAATTATGTACAATAATGGATCATATGCAATATAGGTGAACAATTCAACTAGAAAAACTGAAAATAGATACAATGTATCGAAATCGGGCATGTCCAAAGTCCGGCCCAGGGGCCAATTATGGTCCACATTCAAATTCATATGGCCCCCATACTCTGCCATAGAATATATCACTTACGGCCCCCAACAGTATTGTCAATCAGAGTATGTAATCAGAGTATGTATTTTGAGGCCATATGAAATTGGTATTAGAGTCCACTCTAAGGCCAACATTAGCTACTTCAACCCACTGGCTTATGATTCTATCACTAAAATCAGGGCCGGTGCAAGTGGCCCCCTCACGAATCTATCATAGGTGGTCGTCACCTCTACTACATCTCAATTTTCATAAGGTAATATTCATCTAAAATACAAATTTTATTCTAACCTAATTATGTACCATAATGGATCCTATGCAATATAGGTGAACAATTCAACTAGAAAAAATGGAAAATAAATACAATATATTAAATTAGAGACCTGTCATAATTCCATCTTCAATATATCATCAATGTTTTGTGGTAATTTTTAACATCAACCAGAGATTTTTTTCTTGTTAAAAACTTGAATAATTTGAACACATTCAACATTATGGATAAAAATAGTGAATTATATATTGCGTTTTTTGAGACTTTGTATAAGCAAAATAAATTCATGGATTTGAACAAAAAAGTGACCCTGGAATGAGATCAAAATCCACCCAAATTTTTCATCCTTTAATAGTTGTACTCAGATTTATTTGTAATGTATATAAATGAAAGTAGAAAAAAAACATATGTTGATAAGATAGCAAGTGTCACAAAGCACTTGCCAGGCCCCTAATCAAGCTTGGATCCCCCACCAGTTTTGTAGTAGATACCTCCCCTGTTCACCCCTTGATAAATGCTTAGAATGATTTATTGATGAAGCTGTTGATTGGCCTGTTCAAATATTTTTTGAACCTGCTGCTAGAAAATTATGTGGTGTGAATAATACTTTAAACCCATTTGAATTTATTTAAATCTTTGTTTTATTTTGTTTTTTTAGGTGAAGATTGACAACCATCATGCATTTCAAGATATTGCAAGTGTTGTTGCAGTCACCAAAGCTTATGCAACCACTGAACCTTTCATTGACTGCAAATATGATATCCATGTTCAAAAAATTGGGAACAACTATAAGGCTTTTATGTAAGCTACTAGCAGGGATACCCGGCATTGCTCAGAATCAATAAGAGTTTATTACTGACAATTTATTCATATTTTTCAGCCATCTTATGGAAAATAATTTTTTATTCAATCTTTAAAAACTAAACTTCATAGTTTTTGGTTTTGTTACAAAATAACTAAATTTAAGAAAATACCACACTACCAATACCATGCTCGGTGTGGGGTGGGGGTTTAGGGGGTCTGAGAATTAGTATATTTTTTTTCAAAAAGTCACTTTATTTTTCAATTTAAATACTAATATAAATACTCTGTTAATGTTTGATATGTCCCGGAAAGGGATACATTTGTTCGAAGTAGCTAAGTGGTTTTGGCTACTGTAACTGAGTAGTACAATCTAGCAGGTAGCCGTAATCGACTGGTACTAGTTGTAGGCAATATGCTTAGTCGATAGGCGTAGGTCAAAAGGCGTCGTCAATGGCTCAGTCCAATGGCGTTCCACAATGGCGTCCCACAATGGCGTACCCCTACATCAGCCTTTCTTTATGGCTGACACCAGCCAATCATATTCCTGTGAGGGGGAACACAGGTGTATGCATAATCATTACATCAAATCCAACTCAGATAAAAGTTCATTAACCTCGTTTCAAATTATTATTAATAAAAATATAAATAAATTTAAATTAAGATATATTTAAACATTTAATTTAATTTAATCATTTTTTTTCAACCAAGAGTTATAACGAGCCTTATTTCTTTGCAAAATAATTATTTACTATTTATTTTGAGCTGTTGATTGACCTGTTCAGATATTTTTGAATCTGCTTCTAGAAAATTGTGTGGTGTGCTTAATAATTTAAATACATTTGAATCTATTTAAAACTTTTTTTGTTTTTTTTTAGGTGAAGATTGACAACCATCATGCATTTGAAGATATTGCAAGCGTTGTTGCAGTCACAACAAGTATTGTTGTTGTTGTTGTTGTTGTTGTTGTTGTTTTCAAGATTTAACATGCACAAAATAAATTGACGGATTCAGGAAAAAATCCCAGAATGACGCCAAAACCAGCAAAACATTTTCATTCTTTAATAATCAGTTGTGCTTCGTTTTATTTATAATGTATATAATTGTTGGTAGAAAAAAGCAAACGTTGATCAGATAGCGAGAGTAACAAAGCACTGCCCGGGGGCCCCAAACCGGTCGTGGGTTCGGTGGTAGTACGCACCGGCCCGTGTGTGTCCTTGTCTGTCATTTTTAAGGTTACGGTTAACAAGGGAGCTAAGAAAAGCTCATAAAAATCCACATAGGGATTTGGGCATTAAATGCTTTCAAATACCTTCAAATGTTATTTGATTACTTCGTCTGTGTCTTCTTGATCTTCACCACTCATTACTCATCGTCAGCCATCTTTTTTTCTTGCAAGGCTCTTTCGTTATTTCAAACACCAGAAAGAACGGCGCGTAAGTATTTGCTTCATCAAGATTAGATCTTCTTTGATGCGAGCAATTCACTAACACGGTAGACAGCAGACGCAGTGCGCCGTCTAGTGCCAAAGAGACCGAACTAAAATTGACACTGATGGTAGAATCTCCCGACTTTTATCATTTAATCTGGCAGGCACTCGATAAACCCGTCTTCGCGGACGTACATCCGCCCAGCAACTTCAAAGGGAAACGCGTCCGCAAGCACCACTGGTCATTGCTCAAACGAACATCGGGAAATGGTTATTATTCTCCTGCACCGCCGGTGCTAGCAAAACTGGAGAGCGCATGACGTCATCTTAAGAAGAAACGAGGCAGCTGCAGAGACGAGGTTACTTATCGGCTTTCTCTTCATTCTTACACACACACACACACACACACACACACACACACACACACACACACATATACACACGCATACACACACACAGACACACACATACACGCGCGCGCGCGCACACACACACATACACACACACATACGCGCGCGCGCACACACACGCACACAAACACACACACATATATATAATTTTATTTTAGATATTAGAACAAAATATGTTGAAATTTTTTCTCTGAAGTAGAAATATATTTTATATTTAAAATTTGTTTTCAAGTGAATCAGTGGAGACTTCAGGGGTTATTGGCCCACGTTCGATGGCGTTCCTTCGGAGGATTGGCGCGATTGCGTCTCGATTAAGGAACGAGCCTCGCGAAACGGAGTGGCTCTTGCAGCGTGTCTCACTGGCGACGGTACGAGGTAATGCTTTTTTCATCATAGCGGCTGGCAGAGGATAGAAAAAATTGTTTATAGTTACGTTGTTCTGGAATTGTCATCAATGGTCGACTGAACTTGCTTTGTTTCAATGTCTTTTGTTTTGTTATTATTAATTACTTTATACCCATTATTATTAAAAAAAAATCGGCTTCCAAAAAAAAAAAAAAAAAAAATAACGGGTCGCGAATTTTTGCTTTCATATCAGAAAAAAAACATAGTGGTGTTATAAATTAATATCATTTGAGTTAATATTATACAAAGACTTCAGTTTCTTAATGATAGAAATTTTTTTTCTTGCACCCAAATCGACATTTCCTCTTTTCTAAAGCAGACGCTTAGGGGAATGGTCTTTTGTAGTGAAAATGGCGGAGGCACCTTCAATGAAAAATTACCTTGAATCTTTTTGAGTAATGTGGCCCACCTTATGATAAACAATATCTCATGCGACCCACTGGTCGGTAAAGGTTGTCCATGCCTTGTTTAATGAAATGTACATGAGTACTAAAGGTTCTCCCTTATCTTACGAGTATATATATATATATTTCCTCAGTCTCATCTTCAGGATTTTAAATTTAGATCGTATCGTTTTTTATTGTTCGTAGTGTCACCACAAATGTATCCACACGTTTCCGGTGTCTGTTTTTTAATTTTAATTTTAGGTCAGCGAATCGGTAGCGAATTATGCATCGAAAAATAATTCATATTTATCTGTATCTCACTCATTTAAACCGTTATTTAACTCCTCTCTTTAAAACTTCTCTCTGTTAAATTTTAATCCCCACCTTCACCTTTAGGCTTTTCCTGTTCTTCTTTCTTCTGTTACACCCTCTCTCTAGAGCTTTCATACATTTCCGTCTCAAACTTGTTTCCCACTCCCACACATACACTCTCACTAAAATATTGTTTTTTATACACGGAGTTATATTTTCCGATTTCTTTTTTAATTTGTAGGTCTGATGAATTGGTTTGTGATTATGATTGCAATGTAATAAATTATAACCATGGAATATTAGTGTTTGAGCCTTTTATATTATATTCTTACTCTGTCCTGGACATTGAGTTCTACCTGGATTCTATCCTCTTGGGAATTTATATATATATATATATATATATATATATATATATATATATATATATATATATATATATATATATGTATATATATAAGGTGTACACAAAATTCGTGTGCACATTAAAAAGATTTCCGGTAAATATATAACTTTATTTGTATTTACGATAGAAATAATTTCTAAAAAGTATTAGAAAGAAGTAAATCTATATTTTTTTAAGGTTTTATTGAAATTTTATTTAAGTTTCCACATGTCCTCCATCATTAGCAATACAAAGGGTAATACGATTTTGCAGTTCACGGAAAACATTTGCCAACTGATTTACAGTAATGCCTGAAATGACATTAGTTATTTTCGCTATACTTAAAACTAGGTACATTAAACTTTATAACATTTTTTACAGATTATTTCTATCGCAAATACAAATAAAGTTGTAAATTTTTTAAAGTGCACACGGACTTTATGGACACCCTGAATATTTTCGCCTCAATTTCATGATCTTTTTTTTTCCATCATTTTTCCTGGCGCATTGGTTTGTTCAATCACAAGCCGAAATACCTAAGGTTTTTCCAAACGACTACCACTATATATATATATATATATATATATATATATATATATATATATATTATAAATTAATAGATTTAAAATATGGTTTTACCGCTACACAGTGATAACCATGTTTCAGAAATGGAAGCTAAAGCCCCTGAATTTAATTTTGTTATTAAACCAAAGACATTAGTTCCATTTCCTCATCAAGCGAATTTTGGAGTAACTTACTTTTTAAAATTTACGGTTGTTAACGGCACAGGAAAGATTCATAGTTTGAGGGTTTCCAAGGTTACCGATAAATCCATTCATCTAGACAAGGGGTGGTAGAGGGTTCAATTTTTAATTTTCGTTGTATCAGTTAATAGTAACATTTGAAAGCGGGGTTATGTTTAGGGATGGGTAGGGATGTATCTTTTAACAAATTCTGACATCCGCTAAATTCATGTCATCTGGGTTTTTTTCTAACGGCAAAAATTCTTATGGTATTTTTTCTATTTGTATATTTAAAGATTTTGAGGGACTGTTTAGGCTAGAATATATTTTATCCACCTTTCTAAAAAATTATTTTTAATATTTAATATACTATACTTCTTTTTAAAAACCAAGTAAATGTATTAGGATTACTTACAGTATTTAAAATTATTTATTCTTATCGAGTATAAGTAAATATTATTTTATTTTATTTTATTTTATGTAAACTTTATGACAATGACGGCAAAGGTGGTTAAATTATTTCACTAATTCAATAAACTTTTATTTATAAATTTAGTAATATAAATGTATATATGTATGTATAAAGGACATTTAATGTTCAATATTATATTCTAACTTATTAATTTCATTTGACTTTAGGTGTTCACTTGGATTCTTTTCAGTGTTTGAATTGCTTTGAGAGAGGTGTTATGGTTAGAGTACGTTTTATTTAATTACAATTTTAAAAGATGTTTAGGTTAGAATCTGTTTTATTTAATTTCAATTTTAAAACATTTAAAAAAATTCTACTTTCAAATTTAACTTTTAAATTTAATCGGCTATATTTCTTTATAAACCAAGTAAATGTAATAGAATTACTTACATTATTTAAAATTATTTATACCCATCAAATATGAGTATGCATAATTATCAGGTAATTTTTTTTTTTTTTTTTTTAAAAGATTATTTAAAGATTATTTAAAGAAAACTTTTGGCAATGACGACATAAAATAGCTATTTCATTTCTCTGATTCAGTAAATTTTTATTTTTTATAAACTTAGTAATATATAGTTTCTCATGTATGCATAAAGGACATGGGTCATTTAATGACCTACATATTCTAGCCCTTCTTATTAACTTCCATTTCACTGTAGGTGTTTTATTGGATTCTTTTAGGTGCCAGAAGTACTTCGAGAGAGATGTTTGACTTTTATACTTATTTATCCTAAACGAGCATTGATGTTGGTTGAACCTCTTTTTGAACTCATGGCTAGTGCAACCTATATAAATTTTTATGTTTTCAGGGTTTTCAATAGAAGATATATTACATTGGTATACTACTGATTCCATGCAACATTTATTTTGTAGAGGACAGTTTTGAGGGTTTCTACAATTACATAATTTTTGTTCACCCTCATTAGTTGTTGTTTGTATTTTTCCCTTGTCTACAATTTTTTGGTTCTGGTATAAGTGTTTATTTAAGATATTAGTATTATGTTTCTTAATAATCTTTTCTAGGTTATCAGTACAGCTATAACTTAATTTTAGTGTATTTCTATTGAAAATAGTACTTAGTTTACTTCCACCGGGAAAATGCTTGAGTATTAATGCGAGGAATTTTTGTCCCAATTTGTTTTTTACCATTTGGTTGTATGGGGGTGTATACCAAATTATTTTCCTACTTCTGTTTTTCCTATGCTTACCGTTTTCATTACTAATGTCTTTGGTTTAATAACAAAATTAAATTCAAGGGCTTTAGCTTCCATTTCTGAAATATGGTTATCACTGTGTAGCGGTAAAACCATATTTTAAATCTATTAATTTATAATATTAATGCTCTGTAAATTTAAATTTACATAGAGCACTATTGTGTAAAAATAAAAATATCTATAAGAACACCGGATTTTATATCTTACTGTTCTTTCCTTTTTATATATATATATATATATATATATATATATATATTGACAACTAATATCATGTATATATATATATATATATATATATATATATATATATATATATATATATATATATATATATATATATATATATATATATAAACCACTAATATCATCTATATATATATATATTGACCACTAATATCATCTCTCTCTCTTTCTCTCTCTCTCTCTCTATATATATGTAAATATATATATTGACCACTAATATCATCTATCTATCTATCTATCTATCTATCTATCTATATATATATATATATATATATATATATATATATATATATATATATAATATATTATAATAATATTTTTAGTTTTTAAAAATATGATTCCTTCGCTACATAAGAGTTCTCATGTTTCAAAAGCGAGAGCTGAGACCCCTAACATAATTTTTATTCTCGCTTGACAAGGAAGCGGGTCCAGACACCTTAACTCTACATAACTTTAAAAATTATGTTCGGGGTCTCAGCTCTCGCTTTTGAAACATGAGAACTCTTATGTAGCGAAGGAATCATATTTTTAAAAACTAAAAGTATTATTATAATATTAGCTCTACTTCTGTATGGAGCACTGTCCTTTTGAAAATAAAGCTAAATATTAAGGAACACCGGATTATCTACCTAACGTGTTCTTTCCTATTTCACTGCACACCTGCATACATATATATATATATATATATATATATATATATATATATATATATATATATATATATATATATATATCCTTTAGTAGTCATGTTGCGAATTCACATAAATTTGGCGGCAAAGAATCAGCCTCTGTTGCTGATGTTTCCTGTTCATTAAAATCAGATTTTATTATTTTTAATTTTCAAACCAAATACTGGCGCGTTTAAACCATTTTTCGTTTCCAGTTACGCAGACTTTCAAAGTAATCTTAAGCAGTTGTTTGCAGTATCTTTCAATCTGATATCATTTCTTAATACTATATAAAAAGGCGCATTCCGTGTGGACTCTTGTGGAAGGCTAACTGGGCCTCCAGCCGAAAACTCGGCCTCCGGCTATAATTCCGGGCAAAAGACCAATTTGGGTCGAAATTCGAATTCAGGCCGAAAGTCACATTTGGGTCGGAATTCGAATTCAGGCCGAAAGTCACATTTGGGTCGGAATTCGAATTCAGGCCGAAAGTCACATTTGGGTCGAAATTCGAATTCAGGCCGAAAGTCACATTTGGTCGAAATTCGAATTCAGGCCGAAAGTCACATTTGGTCGAAATTCGAATTCAGGCCGAAAGTCACATTTGGGTCGAAATTCCAATTCAGGCCGAAAATTGAGTTCTTCAAATCACAAACACTGTGGAACTTTGAGTTGAGTTCTTTAAATTACTTACAGTCTGAATCGAAGTTAAAGTGGGGTTTTGAAGTTCCATGGAGTGAATTAAAGAATTCAAAATTATTATTATAATATATACTATATATATTATTATATATATATATATATATATATATATACTAGCTTAAAAACCACACCCTGTGTCAACGTTTAAACTAACTCTTGTGGAAGGCTAACTGGGTCTCCAGACAAAAACCAAAGGAACCTCTGATCTATCTTACAAAACAGCAATCATAATTTTGAAGAAATATTTTTGAATTCTTCAATTGACTCCATAACCCCACTTTAACTCTGCTTCCGGCTATAATTCCGGGCAAAAGACCGATTTGGGCCGAAATTACAATTCAGGCTAAAAATTGAGTTCTTCAAATCACAAACTCTGCAGAATTTCAAAACCTCACGTCAAAAAACCTCTCACTTTAACTCTGATTTCCTGGAATTTTGAGGAAATAAAATTGATTTCCTCAATTCACAAACACTTGGAGTTATTTTAAACTGAATTTAAAGCAAAGTCTTTAAAATTTAACATTTTTTTATGTTACTTTTCACTCAATATAAATTAAAAACACTTTTAAAATCACTAACTTTTTTCAGTTATTTTAAAATTTGAATTTTTAAATCTACCTTCCTCATCCGGGCATAAATCCCGACGCTGGATGTTCAAACACCAAATGAAGGACAGATTTTCAATCCTTGGATAATCCTGATTCCCAAAATGGATAATAGGTTTCTGTAGAGTAAGTGTGGCCCGAGTTTAAGGACAGAGGGACGAACCGACAGAATTTGTCATTTATTTATTTATATATATATATAAACATTTGAAGTTTTAGCCGTTCTCTCCACATCCAGACACAAGTTTCTCTACAAACTGTATATCTGAAAAGAATCCATCAATGAAACCAGACCCTCGACAAAACCCCTCTTTATAAAGATACACCAATGAAACCTGATCTAAAAACTGATTTCGTACAAAGAATTCATATTCTATTCATACGAATCTTTTCTAAAAATCTTGTCAGTATTAAATAATCCATTGAGGTGTTGCTATGCCGTCAAACAATATAAACCAAGCCAACATCAAACCCTCACATTAATTCGGGCTATATGTCCAGTTCGGGTAAAATTCAAAATTCCAGTTCCGGCCGAAAACTGAATTTTTCAAATCACAAACTCAGCGGAACTTGAAAACCTCACGCCACAAAATCTCTCATTTTAATTCTGATTCTTTGGCATTTTCAAGAAATAAAATTGATTTCCTCAATTCAAAGTTTTGGAAATATTTTAAACTGAATTGAAAACCAAAAAATTAAATTCACAAAGATTTTGTGTTACTTTAAACACAATATAAATTAAAACTTTTAAAATTACTAATTTTTGTTCAGTTATTTCAGAAAGAGAGAAAGAGAAAGAGAGTAAAACAGAGAGAAAGAGGGGAGAGAGAACGAAAGACGGAGAGAAAGAGTCGGGAAATAGCGACAGGGAGAGAGAGATCGAACGAACAAACAAGAGAGAGAGAGAGAGAGAAAAAAGGCAGTGAAAGAGAGAGAGAGAGAAAGAGGGAGAGAGAACGAAAGGAAGCGAGGGGAGAGAGAACGAAATGAAGAGAGGGGAGAGTAAACGAAAGGAAGAGAGGGGAGGGAGAACGAAAGGAAGAGAGGGGAGAGAAAAAGAAAGGAAGAGAGGGAGAGAAAACGAAAGGAAGAGAGGGAGAGAAAACGAAAGGAAGCGAGGGGAGAGAGAACGAAAGGCAGAGAGGGGAGAGTAAACGAAAGGAAGAGAGAGGAGAGAGAACGAAAGGAAGAGAGAGGAGAGAGAACGAAAGGAAGAGAGGGGAGAGAATACGAAAGGATGAGAGGGGAGAGAAATCGAAAGGAAGAGAGGGGAGAGAAAACGAAAGGAAGAGAGAGAGTAGAGAGAACGAAAGGAAGAGAGGGGAGAGAAAACGAAAGGAAGAGAGGGCAGGGAAATCGAAAGGAAGAGAGGGGAGAGAGAACGAAAGGAAGAGAGGGCAGAGAAATCGAAAGGAAGAGAGGGGAGAGAGAACGAAAGGAAGAGAGGGAAGAGAGAACGACAGGAAGAGAGATGGTGGAAATAGGAAATAACTTGAGAACGAATGCCAAATCTTTAGAAATTCAAAAGGAAATTAGAAATGTCGAAAATTGAGTTCTTCAAATTACAAACTGCGGAACTTCAAAATCTCACGCCATGAAACCTCTCAAGTTAACCCTGATATTTCGAACTTGCTGAATATTCTCGAGGGTGGTGATGGTTGACGAGCGTCCTGCTCCTTCTTCGTGCGTCACGCTTGTCAGGCCACTTTTAAACTTTTCCATCATAGCCCTTCAACAACAACACCAGAAAATTCCTAATTCTACACTCTAACACGCTTTATAAAAATAAAAAAAAACTTGAAATTAAATTAGTTATCCTTAATACTAGGATCTTTACGACCAAATCCAAGACAATCAGTGATATAATTAAGAAGAGAAATAAATCCAACACCAATTCAGATGCGGGTTCTTATCAAATAAATCAAATGTAAAAGCATTTATATCGGAGAGACATCAGGAAATCTAAACGGTCGTATCTACGAAGATAAAATAGATTTACGTTTAAGCAACAATATTTCAAACTCGCTCGTAATATATAGCAGGGGTGGCCTACCATTTTGAGATTGCGTGACAAAACCGGCCAAATCTCTGACACAAAATGTTTCAAAGTGCCAACAAAAAAACTTTTGAAATCTCAAAACTAGCAGCAACTAAGTTGGAACTGGGCCTACCTAAAATAAAGTTCATAAAAGTATCAGACTGTTTCTTTTTGTCTTGCTCGGTTCACGAGAAATTCATTCTCTTTGTTCCACTTTAGTTTTATCGTTTAAGTTCTTCTGAATACTTTTAAAATGTCTCTTCACAGAAGAAATCCTACAAACGATTGTTTCGGAACAGAAAATGCTTAAGGCTTTATTGTCTTTCTTAATCATACCAAATTTTTCAGTCTAGTTTTCTTTAAATTCTCTAATATACATTTCTTTTAAATGACATCGTGTGACAGAGAGAAAGAGAGAGAGAGAGAGAGAGAGAGAGAGAGCGAGAGAGAGTCTGGGAAACACACACACACACACGTATATTTTTTTTAATTGAAATTGGAGTAGATTTGAATATCGAAATTAAATCAGAGCATTTTGTTTACAGATGGAGAAATCTGATCTAGGGCAGAAGTTGTACCCATTGAATCTGGGTCATCAGAAGACAATGAAAAAATGGTCGAAATAATTTTTATCGATTAAAAATTGAAATAGAGCTGAGTAAGCTAGAAGGAACTTTGGAATTCACATGATTTTGGTTGAAGCAGCCAGAACCCTGTGATAAACGCGTGCGAAGTAGTAGGGCCGAGGGTCAGTTATAACCAGCCGGGTTTATCTATATAAACGCGTAGTTATACTGAAAAGGGGAGATTGGAGAAAATTATTGCAGAGAGAACAGAGAATTGGCCCGGGCAAGCGTTGGGAGGATGAACGCCACTATAACTTTAAGCCCTGCACAGAAATCTTTATCCCTCCATCACAAGAGTCATATATCATTCTGAGACGATTTAACAACAAGTTAATTCCATACACACACACACACACACACACTCTCTCTCTCTCTCTCTCTCTCTCTCTCTCTCTCTCTCGGTGTCTAGAATCCAGTGTATGAGTTTTTACGTTAAATACTTTTTTTTCTGTAACCCGTTTCTTTTCTGCTATATAAAAGACTTTAACAATTCAACCATCGAATAGTTGTTTGTCCGGCTTTCTGCAGATATTAATTTTTTTTTTTGCTGCATTCTAAATTCCTTAGCGCAGACTCCCCAGCCGTGTCTACATCTTCAGTCGACCATGAATGGACGGACATCACTTCTGCTTTCTGGATCAAACAAATCACAACGTGGGCAGAAAGCAGGATTAAACCAGCGGACCGGTCGAATAATCTACGGATGCTCAGGGAACCTATGGCCACTCCCTTAAGTTCGGTTAGGACCGAGTAGACACCTGAACCCAGAGAGTAAGACGCCGGAGGTTGAGGGGCTGGAGTGAAAGTGTTAGAATCGTATCTTAGCTGATGTTCGTGACATTCTACAGAAAATCAAATGACACAAAATATTGATAATAATAAAACAGGATAAAGAATAATATTAAGTCAAAAGAGAATTTAATGAATAACTTTCGCGTGCCAGAAACAAGTCATCGGCGTGATATGCTTGGCACGCGTGCCAAGGGTTGCCCACCCCTGACATGTAGTAGCAAAACTGGCCATAACTTTGATTTTACAAATGCCACCATAATTTAAAAAAAAAACGTAATTTTTTACGTCGAAAATACTTGGAGGGGCTACTAATAAGTATATTACCAACTATAACAGTATAGCTGGCCACTCGTATTCGAGGATACCTACTACTAGGGCTGTTAACCAATCCATATTGAAAACTCTTGCTCAGGCGCATTTGTGTTTATTTAACACCTACAGAGCAAACCTGTGGTTTATACTGCAAATATACTGAGCAGACCTTAGTTACAGTTTCTGGGAAAGAGCGTGTTATCTAGCGTGAATTTGAACAAGGCCAGCACGCTAAAGCCCTCGACCAGCTATCATAGCTATCGACGGTTCCGTCTACCCTATTTCATTAACAAGGTTTGGGTCAACCTGTCGTACGGTTTTCATATGTGCCGCATACTGGAATTGTGTCCTCCAGACCGATAACATCAGGAAGTCTCCTTTCTGACAAATCGAGATTCGAACCCGGGTCTCAATGTCGAAATGCGAATTTTCTAACCAATCGGCCACGTACATATATATTACCAACTACAAACACACGTCAAAAACATTACATCCCTAATCTTTATTGAATCCCTATCTCTATTACTCTATAAAAACATCACATTAACTGCCATAATACTTACTAAATCAGGGATTTATTGAAACGAATGACACAGGGGGCTGAGCAATAGCAGCCAGCCCTTAATAGCGAGAAACAAATTGATCTGTAAGATTAGCCGGAGGGGTTTCTAACCGAGAGGCTAAAATGGCAAATCTTACTTGCGCTTAATAGAGGTCAACGTTGTACCCACTTCTTGACATGACCCGGATATTAATCCCGATTAAGTCTTTTGATAATCTCTTTAACCTGCCAATTCAATTCAATAAATGACTGACATCATTCAGTTGTCGATGTTACTTGGATGCAGACAGAAATTCAATAATTAGCCTTGAGAAGGGAGAGCTAGACAATGGAAATTTGCTTATTCATATATATATATATGTTTATATATATATATATATATATATATATGAAGACAGTTTTATGTTTATACATTCTTTTTTATAGATACAAATATTTAAGTAAATGCTCTGTTGAAAATAAACAGTATTAACGACATTTACCGGCCTGAATGTCCGAGAATTTTTCATAGAAAATGTGCCTCCTTCTACAGGAATCGAACCTGTATCCTATACGGAACCGTCATATAGCCTGACGTGTTTCACCGATTGAGACACAGAGGAGCGTTTCGGTTTGCAAGGTCGATTTTACTGTTTTTAAACTACAATTTAAAAGCACGTCAGGCTATATGACAGTTCCGTATAGGATACAGGTTCGAATCCTGTCGGAGGACGAATATTTTCTATGACAATTTCTCGGACATTCAGGCCGGTAAATGTTGTTAATACTGTTTATTATAAACAGAGCATTTACTTAAATATTTGTATCTATAAAAAGAATGTATAAACATAAAATGTCTTAAAATAATTGTCGGACTTTATCCATTCCATAATGTGTGACGTCACATATATATATATATATATATATATATATATATATATATATGGGCGATGGAAACATTGTCGTTTAAATTATGCAAAAATGAAATTAAACCTGACATCTCATTTTAACAGATATATTTACCAAATACAAAAAATATCTTGAAATACTAAAGATTAAATCTATTCAATAAAATCGTCATTGGCTTCAATCACGGCCTCCAGACGACTTCGGAATCTCCTGCAACTCTTCTGGACGGTCTCTTTTTTAAGTTTATGAATGCTGCCATAATCCTTGCCTTCAGTTTATCTTTGATGTTACAAGGAGTTTTGTTGGTCTCTCGCTCAACTGCGCCCCACACATAATAGTCAAGTGGGTGCAGTCTGGAGGCTTACGTGGCCAGATGTGAGGGGTGAGGTGGTCACAGAAATTGTCTGACAGCCCTGACTGGGTTCTCCTGCTTGTGTGACATGGTGCAGAGTCCTGTTGCCAGGCACAGCGTCTTCCAGGGACTACTCTCAGGGCAGCACTTAATGAAAGCCTCCGTGTTGAGTCTGAGGTCCTCAGAGTGAGTTTTTCGAGCTGACGTATCTTCGTAATCACCATTAGACTCATCCGACTTTTTCCGAATCCTCTTCACTATCCACAGATTGACACCCAAACACTCTGAAATGTTCGTATTGGAGCTCCTGCCACAAATGTCAATGATGATAGCAAGCATTTCCCAAATTTCTGAAAGAGTGAATTGCGTCATCGTGCTATTTTTCTCACAGACAGTGCCCAACTCATGCTACAATACTGTGCAGTTGTAAAATCAAAAGCAAATAACACGCATGCGCGAAATTAAAAATATAAAATGGCGAAAATTTACTCAAGTTAGGAAACTCTATTTATATCATTCGGACTATTGTCCTCATCTTTGCCGTCATATTTATTACAACGTTTCGGCCTTTCAGTATCTGTCTATATTTCTGAGATGAGGTATTATGTACACTATTTACATTATTCGGACTATTGTCCTCATCTTTGTTGCCATATTTATTACAACGTTTTGGCCCATCAGTATCTGTCTATATTTCTGAGATGACGTATTATGTACACTATTTACATTATTCAGACTATTGTCCTCATCTTTACTGCCATATTTATTACAACGTTTCGGCCTTTCAGTATCTGTCAATATTTCTGAGATGAGGTATTATGTACACTATTTACATTATTCGAAGTATTGTCTTCATCTTTGTCGCCATATTTATTACAACCTTTCGGCCTTTCAGTATCTGTCTATATTTTTTTTTTTTTTTAATACAGGTCCATAGCATATCGTCTTTGAATATTTTTTTCGGGTTGCAATATTTTGAAATATCTTTTTAATACTCAAAATCCTATATCACTATCCAAAATTTCCAATTCCCCACCATTTTTTGTTTAGTTGCCGATCGCCCGCCCAACAGTTGAAATCGCCCACCGGTGGGCAATATCGCCAATGATGGGTAACCCTGGCTTACAGGAATGCTCTGTTTTATACATGTACTCTTCTTCTTCCATGTACCATGACCTGAAGAGACATGGGTGATCATGGCTCTCCACAACTTCTTACCATTTGTAGCTTTTAATAAGTATTTTCTTTTTAACTTATCGTGTATACTTGAGTTTAGTATGAGTTTTTATGGTCAGCAAAAAATAGGGGGTTGCACTATCCACAGAATATCCGAAAAAAATTATTTTGCCTGAAGAACTATTTGAATCTGAATGGCCCTTCTCAAAACTATAGAAAATACCAAAATATTCCTTGTCTTCGGGGATATTTATATCTTCTCTAGGATTGTGACC
Source organism: Acanthosepion esculentum (assembly GCA_964036315.1). NCBI lineage: Eukaryota > Metazoa > Mollusca > Cephalopoda > Sepiida > Sepiidae > Acanthosepion > Acanthosepion esculentum. The sequence goes on along the minus strand of OZ038516.1, from coordinate 6,200,940 downwards.
AACTTATTCCCATTTAGTTACGTATGCCCTTTTTAGGTGCTCTGTTTTTTAATACAGACCCTTGCGTTTGAATATTATTTCGGGTATCATATCTTGAAATAGGTTTTTAATACTCAAAATCCATCGCCGACCCAACAGTTGAAATCGCCCACCGGTGGGCAATATTGCCAAGTTTGTGGAAACCCTGCTATAGACGGAAAACTCTGAATTCCGAACCCTTTCTGTTACCCAGTGTATAGTTCTGACTCTCTCTCTCTCTCTCTCTGTTAGTATTTCGGTCTCTCAATTTACCTTTCTGTCTTTTACTCTCCCTCTGTTTCTCATTCGATGTTTTCTGTCTCTCTTAATTTTTCTGCCTCTCTCGTTCTCTCAGTCTCCCTTTCCATGTGTTAATCTGTATCGACATATAATCATTAAAAGAATAAATACGGATTATATCCTGCCAATCTCACCTGCAACGCACATGGTAACGTTAGACTTGAGAGACAATTTTCTGCCTTCAATCGGCATGGCTGATGCTAACCTCCAGGAGAGGAACAATTTTTCTCTCCAGTATCTATCTTACATATCTATAAGTCTACCATTCGTCCATGCTTAGAATATTGTGCCTTCTCGGGCTAACGTTCTCAGCTGACATGAAGTGAAAAGACTATATTAAATCCATTGCTAGGTCAGCTGCTAAGAAAGTTGGTTCACTGTGTCGTTGCAGACAATTTATCTCTCCAGAATCTATCTTACATGTCTATAAGTCTACCATTCGTCCATGCTTAGAATATTCTGCCTTCTGGTCTAACGTTCACAACTGACATGAAGTGAAAAGACTATATTAAATCCATTGCTACGCCAGCTGCTAATAAAGTTGGTTCACGGTGTCGTGCGAGACAATTTTTCTCTCCAGAATCTATCTTACATATCTATAAGTCTACAATTCGTCCATGCTTAGAATATTGTGCCTTCTTGGGCTAACGTTCTCAGCTGACATGAAGTGAAAAGACTATATTAAATCCATTGCTAGATCAACTGCTAAGAAAGTTGTTTCACTGTGTGGTGTGAGACAATCTTTCTCTCCATCTATCTATCTTATATATCTGTAAGTCTACCATTCGTCCATGCTTAGAATATTGTGCCTTCTCGGTCTAACGTTCTCAGCTGACATGAAGTCCAAAGACTATATTAAATCCATTGCTAGGTCAGCTGCTAAGACAGTTGGTTCACTGTGTCGTGTGAGACAATTTTTCTCTCCAGAATCTATCTTACATATCTATAAGTCTACCATTCGTCCATGCTAGAGAATATTGTGCCTTCTCGAGCTAACGTTCTCAGCTGACATGAATTGAAAAGACTATTTTAAATCCATTGCTAGGTCAGCTGCTAAGAAAGTTAGTTCACTGTGTCGGTAGAGACAATTTTTCTCTCCAGAATCTATCTTACATAACTATAAGTCTACCATTCGTCCATGATTAGAATATTGTGCCCTTCTCTTTCATCTATGGTTCCTATGGTATAAATTTAAGCGCAGTACTACATTGGGAACAAGGTTCTATCAATTTACTGTATAATTAGCTAGATGCAACCGTAAGTTCTATGCTAACAGTTTCTTCTCTTGCACTTCTCGCTTGTGGAACTCACCCGGCTTCTTGCTGTACATTCAACATTAATCTTCAAATTAATTTAAGGACAAAACCAATCATTACATTCTGTCTTCTTGATTACTCTTCTATTGTTCTCGCTGCTTAATAATGTTTCCCTTTTTTTTATTATTGTTTCACAGTCAGAAACCCCTTGCGTCTCAGTGGCTTTTCTCCCTTGCATGGGATGAAATGATAAAATGGATGGCTGTCCACTATTCCCTGTCCTTTGTATCTCTTAATAAATATTGTCTTTTTGTTATCTCTCCTAATCCTTGTTCTGACATCCATTTCCTGAAGCTCATTATTCTTCTTCTATGTGCCTTGTCCCTTCAGGAAATTGGCGATCATGGCTCTCCACAATTTCCTATCCTTTGTAGCTATTAATAAATTTGATCTTTTTGTTATCTCTCCTAAACCTTGTTCTGCCATCCATTTACTTCTTATTCTATGTGCCGTGTCCCATCAGGACGTTGGCGATCATGGCTCTCGAAAATTTCCCGTTCTTTGTAGCTCTACTAAATATTGTTGAGCCCTGGTATTCTCAGTATCAGCTGCGTAGAACCAAATTTCAGTTGCATTGAGTCTATTCATCTGATTGTCCAGCATTCACTGCCATAGAGGAGGAGTGATATTACGTAACATTTCAGTAATCTTTTCTATGTTTTTGTTGCTTCAAGTCTCTTCTTCACCAGTGAGGAGATTGTCCAGCATTCACTGCCATAGAGGAGGACTGATATTACGTAACAATTCAGTAATCTTTTCTATGTTTTTGTTGCTTCAAGTCTCTTCTTCACCAGTGAGGAGATTGTCCAGCATTCACTGCCATAGAGAAGGAGTGATATTACGTAACATTTCAGTAATCTTTTCTATGTTTTTGTTGCTTCAAGTCTCTTCTTCCTCTGTGAGGAGATTGTCCAGCATTCACTGCCATAGAGGAGGACTGATATTACGTAACATTTCAGTAATCTTTTCTATGTTTTTGTTCCTTCAAGTCTCTTCTTCATCTGTGAGGAGATTGTCCAGCATTTTCTGCCATAGAGGAGGACTGATATTACGTAACATTTCAGTAATCTTTTCTATGTTTTTGTTGCTTCAAGTCTCTTCTTCACCAGTGAGGAGAATGTCCAGCATTCACTGCCATAGAGGAGGACTGATATTACGTAACATTTCAGTAATCTTTTCTATGTTTTTGTTGCTTCAAGTCTCTTCTTCACCAGTGAGGAGATTGTCCAGCATTCACTGCCATAGAGGAGGAGTGATATTACGTAACATTTCAGTAAACTTTTCTATGTTTTTTTTTGCTTCAAGTCTCTTCTTCACCAGTGAGGAGATTGTCCAGCATTCACTGCCATAGAGGAGTACTGATATTACGTAACATTTCAGTAATCTTTTCTATGTTTTTGTTGCTTCAAGTCTCTTCTTCACCAGTGAGAAGATTGTCCAGCATTCACTGCCATAGAGGATGACTGATATTACGTAACATTTCAGTAATCTTTTCTATGTTTTTGTTGCTTCAAGTCTCTTCTTCACCAGTGAGGAGATTGTCCAGCATTCACTGCCATAGAGGAGGAGTGATATTACGTAACATTTCAGTAATCTTTTCTATGTTTTTGTTGCTTCAAGTCTCTTCTTCACCAGTGAGGATATTGTCCAGCATTCACTGCCATAGAGAAGGAGTGATATTACGTAACATTTCAGTAATCTTTTCTATGTTTTTGTTGCTTCAAGTCTCTTCTTCCTCTGTGAGGAGATTGTCCAGCATTCACTGCCATAGAGGAGGACTGATATTACGTAACATTTCAGTAATCTTTTCTATGTTTTTGTTCCTTCAAGTCTCTTCTTCAACTGTGAGGAGATTGTCCAGCATTTTCTGCCATAGAGGAGGACTGATATTACGTAACATTTCAGTAATCTTTTCTATGTTTTTCTTGCTTCAAGTCTCTTCTTCACCAGTGAGGAGAATGTCCAGCATTCACTGCCATAGAGGAGGACTGATATTACGTAACATTTCAGTAATCTTTTCTATGTTTTTGTTGCTTCAAGTCTCTTCTTCACCAGTGAGGAGATTGTCCAGCATTCACTGCCATAGAGGAGGACTGATATTACGTAACATTTCAGTAATCTTTTCTATGTTTTTGTTGCTTCAAGTCTCTTCTTCACCAGTGACGAGATTGTCCAGCATTCACTGCCATAGAGGATGACTGATATTACGTAACATTTCAGTAATCTTTTCTATGTTTTTGTTGCTTCAAGTCTCTTCTTCACCAGTGAGGACATTGTCCAGCATTCACTGCCATAGAGGAGGAGTGATATTACGTAACATTTCAGTAATTTTTTCTATGTTTTTGTTGCTTCAAGTCTCTTCTTCACCAGTGAGGAGATTGTCCAGCATTCACTGCCATAGAGGAGGAGTGATATTACGTAACATTTCAGTAAACTTTTCTATGTTTTTGTTGATTCAAGTCTCTTCTTCACCAGTGAGGAGATTGTCCAGCATTCACTGCCATAGAGGAGGAATGATATTACGTAACATTTCAGTAAACTTTTCTATGTTTTTGTTGCTTCAAGTCTCTTCTTCCCCAGTGAGGAGATTGTCCAGCATTCACTGTCACAGAGGATGACTGATATTACGTAACATTTCAGTAATCTTTTCTATGTTTTTGTTGCTTCAAGTCTCTTCTTCATCTGTGAGGAGATTGTCCAGCATTCACTGCCATAGAGGAGGACAGATATTACGTAACATTTCAGTAATCTTTTCTATGTTTTTGTTGCTTCAAGTCTCTTCTTCCCCAGTGAGGAGATTGTCCAGCATTCACTGCCACAGAGGATGACTGATATTACGTAACATTTCAGTAACTTTTCTATGTTTTTCTTGCTTCAAGTCTCTTCTTCACCAGTGGGGAGATTGTCCAGCATTCACTGCCATAGAGGATGACTGATATTACGTAACATTTCAGTAATCTTTTCTATGTTTTTGTTGCTTCAAGTCTCTTCTTCACCAGTGAGTAGATTGTCCAGCATTCACTGCCATAGAGGAGGAGTGATATTACGTAACATTTCAGTAATCTTTTCTATGTTTTTGTTGCTTCAAGTCTCTTCTTCACCAGTGAGGACATTGTCCAGCTTTCACTGCCATAGAGGAAGAGTGATATTACGTAACATTTCAGTAATTTTTTCTATGTTTTTGTTGCTTCAAGTCTCTTCTTCACCAGTGAGGAGATTGTCCAGCATTCACTGCCATAGAGGAGGAGTGATATTACGTAACATTTCAGTAAACTTTTCTATGTTTTTGTTGCTTCAAGTCTCTTCTTCATCTGTGAGGAGATTGTCCAGCATTCACTGCCATAGAGGATGACTGATATTACGTAACATTTCAGTAATCTTTTCTATGTTTTTCTTGCTTCAAGTCTCTTCTTCACCAGTGAGGAGATTGTCCAGCATTCACTGCCATAGAGGAGGACTGATATTACGTAACATTTCAGTAAACTTTTCTATGTTTTTCTTGCTTCAAGTCTGTTCTTCACCAGTGAGGAGATTGTCCAGCATTCACTGCCATAGAGGAGGAATGATATTACGTAACATTTCAGTAAACTTTTCTATGTTTTTGTTGCTTCAAGTCTCTTCTTCCCCAGTGAGGAGATTGTCCAGCATTCACTGTCACAGAGGATGACTGATATTACGTAACATTTCAGTAATCTTTTCTATGTTTTTGTTGCTTCAAGTCTCTTCTTCATCTGTGAGGAGATTGTCCAGCATTCACTGCCATAGAGGAGGACAGATATTACGTAACATTTCCGTAATCTTTTCTATGTTTTTGTTGCTTCAAGTCTCTTCTTCCCCAGTGAGGAGATTGTCCAGCATTCACTGCCACAGAGGATGACTGATATTACGTAACATTTCAGTAACTTTTCTATGTTTTTCTTGCTTCAAGTCTCTTCTTCACCAGTGAGGAGATTGTCCAGCATTCACTGTCACAGAGGATGACTGATATTACGTAACATTTCAGTAATCTTTTCTATGTTTTTGTTGCTTCAAGTCTCTTCTTCATCTGTGAGGAGATTGTCCAGCATTCACTGCCATAGAGGAGGACTGATATTACGTAACATTTCAGTAATCTTTTCTATGTTTTTGTTGCTTCAAGTCTCTTCTTCACCAGTGAGGAGATTGTCCAGCATTCACTGCCATAGAGGAGGAGTGATATTACGTAACATTTCAGTAATCTTTTCTATGTTTTTGTTGCTTCAAGTCTCTTCTTCACCAGTGAGGAGATTGTCCAGCATTCACTGCCATAGAGGATGACTGATATTACGTAACATTTCAGTAATCTTTTCTATGTTTTTGTTGCTTCAAGTCTCTTCTTCACCAGTGAGGAGATTGTCCAGCATTCACTGCCATAGAGGATGACTGATATTACGTAACATTTCAGTAATCTTTTCTATGTTTTTGTTGCTTCAAGTCTCTTTTTCACCAGTGAGGAGATTGTCCAGCATTCACTGCCATAGAGGATGACTGATATTACGTAACATTTCCGTAATCTTTTCTATGTTTTTGTTGCTTCAAGTCTCTTCTTCCCCAGTGAGGAGATTGTCCAGCATTCACTGCCACAGAGGATGACTGATATTACGTAACATTTCAGTAACTTTTCTATGTTTTTCTTGCTTCAAGTCTCTTCTTCACCAGTGAGGAGATTGTCCAGCATTCACTGCCATAGAGGATGACTGATATTACGTAACATTTCAGTAATCTTTTCTATGTTTTTGTTGCTTCAAGTCTCTTCTTCACCAGTGAGGAGATTGTCCAGCATTCACTGCCATAGAGGAGGAGTGATATTACGTAACATTTCAGTAATCTTTTCTATGTTTTTGTTGCTTCAAGTCTCTTCTTCACCAGTGAGGAGATTGTCCAGCATTCACTGCCATAGAGGATGACTGATATTACGTAACATTTCAGTAATCTTTTCTATGTTTTTGTTGCTTCAAGTCTCTTCTTCACCAGTGAGGAGATTGTCCAGCATTCACTGCCATAGAGGATGACTGATATTACGTAACATTTCAGTAATCTTTTCTATGTTTTTGTTGCTTCAAGTCTCTTCTTCACCAGTGAGGAGATTGTCCAGCATTCACTGCCATAGAGGAGGACTGATATTACGTAACATTTCAGTAATCTTTTCTATGTTTTTGTTGCTTCAAGTCTCTTTTTCACCAGTGAAAAGATTGTCCAGCATTCACTGCCATAGAGGATGACTGATATTACGTAACATTTCCGTAATCTTTTCTATGTTTTTGTTGCTTCAAGTCTCTTCTTCACCAGTGAGGAGATTGTCCAGCATTCACTGCCATAGAGGAGGAGTGATATTACGTAACATTTCAGTAATCTTTTCTATGTTTTTGTTGCTTCAAGTCTCTTCTTCACCAGTGAGGAGATTGTCCAGCATTCACTGCCATAGAGGAGGACTGATATTACGTAACATTTCAATAATCTTTCCTATGTTTTTGTTGCTTCAAGTCTCTTCTTCACCAGTGAGGAGATTGTCCAGCATTCATTGCCATAGAGGATGACTGATATTACGTAACATTTCAGTAATCTTTTCTATGTTTTTGTTGCTTCAAGTCTCTTCTTCACCAGTGAGGAGATTGTCCAGCATTCACTGCCATAGAGGAGGACTGATATTACGTAACATTTCAGTAATCTTTTCTATGTTTTTGTTGCTTCAAGTCTCTTCTTCACCAGTGAGGACATTGTCCAGCATTCACTGCCATAGAGGAGTAGTGATATTACGTAACATTTCAGTAATTTTTTCTATGTTTTTGTTGCTTCAAGTCTCTTCTTCACCAGTGAGGAGATTGTCCAGCATTCACTGCCATAGAGGAGGAGTGATATTACGTAACATTTCAGTAAACTTTTCTATGTTTTTGTTGCTTCAAGTCTCTTCTTCACCAGTGAGTAGATTGTCCAGCATTCACTGCCATAGAGGAGGAGTGATATTACGTAACATTTCAGTAATCTTTTCTATGTTTTTGTTGCTTCAAGTCTCTTCTTCACCAGTGAGGACATTGTCCAGCTTTCACTGCCATAGAGGAAGAGTGATATTACGTAACATTTCAGTAATTTTTTCTATGTTTTTGTTGCTTCAAGTCTCTTCTTCACCAGTGAGGAGATTGTCCAGCATTCACTGCCATAGAGGAGGAGTGATATTACGTAACATTTCAGTAAACTTTTCTATGTTTTTGTTGCTTCAAGTCTCTTCTTCATCTGTGAGGAGATTGTCCAGCATTCACTGCCATAGAGGATGACTGATATTACGTAACATTTCAGTAATCTTTTCTATGTTTTTCTTGCTTCAAGTCTCTTCTTCACCAGTGAGGAGATTGTCCAGCATTCACTGCCATAGAGGAGGACTGATATTACGTAACATTTCAGTAAACTTTTCTATGTTTTTCTTGCTTCAAGTCTGTTCTTCACCAGTGAGGAGATTGTCCAGCATTCACTGCCATAGAGGAGGAATGATATTACGTAACATTTCAGTAAACTTTTCTATGTTTTTGTTGCTTCAAGTCTCTTCTTCCCCAGTGAGGAGATTGTCCAGCATTCACTGTCACAGAGGATGACTGATATTACGTAACATTTCAGTAATCTTTTCTATGTTTTTGTTGCTTCAAGTCTCTTCTTCATCTGTGAGGAGATTGTCCAGCATTCACTGCCATAGAGGAGGACAGATATTACGTAACATTTCCGTAATCTTTTCTATGTTTTTGTTGCTTCAAGTCTCTTCTTCCCCAGTGAGGAGATTGTCCAGCATTCACTGCCACAGAGGATGACTGATATTACGTAACATTTCAGTAACTTTTCTATGTTTTTCTTGCTTCAAGTCTCTTCTTCACCAGTGAGGAGATTGTCCAGCATTCACTGTCACAGAGGATGACTGATATTACGTAACATTTCAGTAATCTTTTCTATGTTTTTGTTGCTTCAAGTCTCTTCTTCATCTGTGAGGAGATTGTCCAGCATTCACTGCCATAGAGGAGGACTGATATTACGTAACATTTCAGTAATCTTTTCTATGTTTTTGTTGCTTCAAGTCTCTTCTTCACCAGTGAGGAGATTGTCCAGCATTCACTGCCATAGAGGAGGAGTGATATTACGTAACATTTCAGTAATCTTTTCTATGTTTTTGTTGCTTCAAGTCTCTTCTTCACCAGTGAGGAGATTGTCCAGCATTCACTGCCATAGAGGATGACTGATATTACGTAACATTTCAGTAATCTTTTCTATGTTTTTGTTGCTTCAAGTCTCTTCTTCACCAGTGAGGAGATTGTCCAGCATTCACTGCCATAGAGGATGACTGATATTACGTAACATTTCAGTAATCTTTTCTATGTTTTTGTTGCTTCAAGTCTCTTTTTCACCAGTGAGGAGATTGTCCAGCATTCACTGCCATAGAGGATGACTGATATTACGTAACATTTCCGTAATCTTTTCTATGTTTTTGTTGCTTCAAGTCTCTTCTTCCCCAGTGAGGAGATTGTCCAGCATTCACTGCCACAGAGGATGACTGATATTACGTAACATTTCAGTAACTTTTCTATGTTTTTCTTGCTTCAAGTCTCTTCTTCACCAGTGAGGAGATTGTCCAGCATTCACTGCCATAGAGGATGACTGATATTACGTAACATTTCAGTAATCTTTTCTATGTTTTTGTTGCTTCAAGTCTCTTCTTCACCAGTGAGGAGATTGTCCAGCATTCACTGCCATAGAGGAGGAGTGATATTACGTAACATTTCAGTAATCTTTTCTATGTTTTTGTTGCTTCAAGTCTCTTCTTCACCAGTGAGGAGATTGTCCAGCATTCACTGCCATAGAGGATGACTGATATTACGTAACATTTCAGTAATCTTTTCTATGTTTTTGTTGCTTCAAGTCTCTTCTTCACCAGTGAGGAGATTGTCCAGCATTCACTGCCATAGAGGATGACTGATATTACGTAACATTTCAGTAATCTTTTCTATGTTTTTGTTGCTTCAAGTCTCTTCTTCACCAGTGAGGAGATTGTCCAGCATTCACTGCCATAGAGGAGGACTGATATTACGTAACATTTCAGTAATCTTTTCTATGTTTTTGTTGCTTCAAGTCTCTTTTTCACCAGTGAAAAGATTGTCCAGCATTCACTGCCATAGAGGATGACTGATATTACGTAACATTTCCGTAATCTTTTCTATGTTTTTGTTGCTTCAAGTCTCTTCTTCACCAGTGAGGAGATTGTCCAGCATTCACTGCCATAGAGGAGGAGTGATATTACGTAACATTTCAGTAATCTTTTCTATGTTTTTGTTGCTTCAAGTCTCTTCTTCACCAGTGAGGAGATTGTCCAGCATTCACTGCCATAGAGGAGGACTGATATTACGTAACATTTCAATAATCTTTCCTATGTTTTTGTTGCTTCAAGTCTCTTCTTCACCAGTGAGGAGATTGTCCAGCATTCATTGCCATAGAGGATGACTGATATTACGTAACATTTCAGTAATCTTTTCTATGTTTTTGTTGCTTCAAGTCTCTTCTTCACCAGTGAGGAGATTGTCCAGCATTCACTGCCATAGAGGAGGACTGATATTACGTAACATTTCAGTAATCTTTTCTATGTTTTTGTTGCTTCAAGTCTCTTCTTCACCAGTGAGGACATTGTCCAGCATTCACTGCCATAGAGGAGTAGTGATATTACGTAACATTTCAGTAATTTTTTCTATGTTTTTGTTGCTTCAAGTCTCTTCTTCACCAGTGAGGAGATTGTCCAGCATTCACTGCCATAGAGGAGGAGTGATATTACGTAACATTTCAGTAAACTTTTCTATGTTTTTGTTGCTTCAAGTCTCTTCTTCACCAGTGAGGAGATTGTCCAGCATTCACTGCCATAGAGGAGGAATGATATTACGTAACATTTCAGTAAACTTTTCTATGTTTTTGTTGCTTCAAGTCTCTTCTTCCCCAGTGAGGAGATTGTCCAGCATTCACTGTCACAGAGGATGACTGATATTACGTAACATTTCAGTAATCTTTTCTATGTTTTTGTTGCTTCAAGTCTCTTCTTCATCTGTGAGGAGATTGTCCAGCATTCACTGCCATAGAGGAGGACAGATATTACGTAACATTTCAGTAATCTTTTCTATGTTTTTGTTGCTTCAAGTCTCTTCTTCCCCAGTGAGGAGATTGTCCAGCATTCACTGCCACAGAGGATGACTGATATTACGTAACATTTCAGTAACTTTTCTATGTTTTTCTTGCTTCAAGTCTCTTCTTCACCAGTGAGGAGATTGTCCAGCATTCACTGCCATAGAGGATGACTGATATTACGTAACATTTCAGTAATCTTTTCTATGTTTTTGTTGCTTCAAGTCTCTTCTTCACCAGTGAGGAGATTGTCCAGCATTCACTGCCATAGAGGAGGAGTGATATTACGTAACATTTCACTAATCTTTTCTATGTTTTTGTTGCTTCAAGTCTCTTCTTCACCAGTGAGGAGATTGTCCAGCATTCACTGCCATAGAGGATGACTGATATTACGTAACATTTCAGTAATCTTTTCTATGTTTTTGTTGCTTCAAGTCTCTTCTTCACCAGTGAGGAGATTGTCCAGCATTCACTGCCATAGAGGATGACTGATATTACGTAACATTTCAGTAATCTTTTCTATGTTTTTGTTGCTTCAAGTCTCTTCTTCACCAGTGAGGAGATTGTCCAGCATTCACTGCCATAGAGGAGGAGTGATATTACGTAACATTTCACTAATCTTTTCTATGTTTTTGTTGCTTCAAGTCTCTTCTTCACCAGTGAGGAGATTGTCCAGCATTCACTGCCATAGAGGATGACTGATATTACGTAACATTTCAGTAATCTTTTCTATGTTTTTGTTGCTTCAAGTCTCTTCTTCACCAGTGAGGAGATTGTCCAGCATTCACTGCCATAGAGGATGACTGATATTACGTAACATTTCAGTAATCTTTTCTATGTTTTTCTTGCTTCAAGTCTCTTCTTCACCAGTGAGGAGATTGTCCAGCATTCACTGCCATAGAGGAGGACTGATATTACGTAACATTTCAGTAATCTTTTCTATGTTTTTGTTGCTTCAAGTCTCTTTTTCACCAGTGAGGAGATTGTCCAGCTTTCACTGCCATAGAGGAGGACTGATATTACGTAACATTTCAGTAATCTTTTCTATGTTTTTGTTGCTTCAAGTCTCTTCTTCACCAGTGAGGAGATTGTCCAGCATTCACTGCCATAGACGATGACTGATATTACCTAACATTTCAGTAATCTTTTCTATGTTTTTCTTGCTTCAAGTCTTTTCTTCACCAGTGAGGAGATTGTCCAGCATTCACTGCCATAGACGATGACTGATATTACCTAACATTTCAGTAATCTTTTCTATGTTTTTCTTGCTTCAAGTCTCTTCTTCACCAGTGAGGAGATTGTCCAGCATTCACTGCCATAGAGGAGGAGTGATATTCCGTAACATTTCAGTAATCTTTTCTATGGTTTTGTTGCTTCAAGTCTCTTCTTCACCAGTGAGGAGATTGTCCAGCATTCACTGCCATAGAGGATGACTGATATTACTTAACATTTCAGTAATCTTTTCTATGTTTTTGTTGCTTCAAGTCTCTTTTTCACCAGTGAGGAGATTGTCCAGCATTCACTGCCATAGAGGATGACTGATATTACGTAACATTTCCGTAATCTTTTCTATGGTTTTGTTGCTTCAAGTCTCTTCTTCACCAGTGAGGAGATTGTCCAGCATTCACTGCCATAGAGGAGGACTGATATTACGTAACATTTCAGTAATCTTTTCTATGTTTTTGTTGCTTCAAGTCTCTTTTTCACCAGTGAGGAGATTGTCCAGCATTCACTGCCATAGAGGATGACTGATATTACGTAACATTTCCGTAATCTTTTCTATGTTTTTGTTGCTTCAAGTCTCTTCTTCACCAGTGAGGAGATTGTCCAGCATTCACTGCCATAGAGGAGGAGTGATATTACGTAACATTTCAGTAATCTTTTCTATGTTTTTGTTGCTTCAAGTCTCTTCTTCACCAGTGAGGAGATTGTCCAGCATTCACTGCCATAGAGGATGACTGATATTACGTAACATTTCAGTAATCTTTTCTATGTTTTTGTTGCTTCAAGTCTCTTCTTCACCAGTGAGGAGATTGTCCAGCATTCACTGCCATAGAGGAGGACTGATATTACGTAACATTTCAGTAATCTTTTCTATGTTTTTGTTGCTTCAAGTCTCTTTTTCACCAGTGAAAAGATTGTCCAGCATTCACTGCCATAGAGGATGACTGATATTACGTAACATTTCCGTAATCTTTTCTATGTTTTTGTTGCTTCAAGTCTCTTCTTCACCAGTGAGGAGATTGTCCAGCATTCACTGCCATAGAGGAGGAGTGATATTACGTAACATTTCAGTAATCTTTTCTATGTTTTTGTTGCTTCAAGTCTCTTCTTCACCAGTGAGGAGATTGTCCAGCATTCACTGCCATAGAGGAGGACTGATATTACGTAACATTTCAATAATCTTTCCTATGTTTTTGTTGCTTCAAGTCTCTTCTTCACCAGTGAGGAGATTGTCCAGCATTCATTGCCATAGAGGATGACTGATATTACGTAACATTTCAGTAATCTTTTCTATGTTTTTGTTGCTTCAAGTCTCTTCTTCACCAGTGAGGAGATTGTCCAGCATTCACTGCCATAGAGGAGGACTGATATTACGTAACATTTCAGTAATCTTTTCTATGTTTTTGTTGCTTCAAGTCTCTTCTTCACCAGTGAGGACATTGTCCAGCATTCACTGCCATAGAGGAGTAGTGATATTACGTAACATTTCAGTAATTCTTTCTATGTTTTTGTTGCTTCAAGTCTCTTCTTCACCAGTGAGGAGATTGTCCAGCATTCACTGCCATAGAGGAGGAGTGATATTACGTAACATTTCAGTAAACTTTTCTATGTTTTTGTTGCTTCAAGTCTCTTCTTCACCAGTGAGGAGATTGTCCAGCATTCACTGCCATAGAGGAGGAATGATATTACGTAACATTTCAGTAAACTTTTCTATGTTTTTGTTGCTTCAAGTCTCTTCTTCCCCAGTGAGGAGATTGTCCAGCATTCACTGTCACAGAGGATGACTGATATTACGTAACATTTCAGTAATCTTTTCTATGTTTTTGTTGCTTCAAGTCTCTTCTTCATCTGTGAGGAGATTGTCCAGCATTCACTGCCATAGAGGAGGACAGATATTACGTAACATTTCAGTAATCTTTTCTATGTTTTTGTTGCTTCAAGTCTCTTCTTCCCCAGTGAGGAGATTGTCCAGCATTCACTGCCACAGAGGATGACTGATATTACGTAACATTTCAGTAACTTTTCTATGTTTTTCTTGCTTCAAGTCTCTTCTTCACCAGTGAGGAGATTGTCCAGCATTCACTGCCATAGAGGATGACTGATATTACGTAACATTTCAGTAATCTTTTCTATGTTTTTGTTGCTTCAAGTCTCTTCTTCACCAGTGAGGAGATTGTCCAGCATTCACTGCCATAGAGGAGGAGTGATATTACGTAACATTTCACTAATCTTTTCTATGTTTTTGTTGCTTCAAGTCTCTTCTTCACCAGTGAGGAGATTGTCCAGCATTCACTGCCATAGAGGATGACTGATATTACGTAACATTTCAGTAATCTTTTCTATGTTTTTGTTGCTTCAAGTCTCTTCTTCACCAGTGAGGAGATTGTCCAGCATTCACTGCCATAGAGGATGACTGATATTACGTAACATTTCAGCAATCTTTTCTATGTTTTTGTTGCTTCAAGTCTCTTCTTCACCAGTGAGGAGATTGTCCAGCATTCACTGCCATAGAGGAGGAGTGATATTACGTAACATTTCACTAATCTTTTCTATGTTTTTGTTGCTTCAAGTCTCTTCTTCACCAGTGAGGAGATTGTCCAGCATTCACTGCCATAGAGGAGGACTGATATTACGTAACATTTCAGTAATCTTTTCTATGTTTTTGTTGCTTCAAGTCTCTTTTTCACCAGTGAGGAGATTGTCCAGCTTTCACTGCCATAGAGGAGGACTGATATTACGTAACATTTCAGTAATCTTTTCTATGTTTTTGTTGCTTCAAGTCTCTTCTTCACCAGTGAGGAGATTGTCCAGCATTCACTGCCATAGACGATGACTGATATTACCTAACATTTCAGTAATCTTTTCTATGTTTTTCTTGCTTCAAGTCTTTTCTTCACCAGTGAGGAGATTGTCCAGCATTCACTGCCATAGACGATGACTGATATTACCTAACATTTCAGTAATCTTTTCTATGTTTTTCTTGCTTCAAGTCTCTTCTTCACCAGTGAGGAGATTGTCCAGCATTCACTGCCATAGAGGAGGAGTGATATTCCGTAACATTTCAGTAATCTTTTCTATGGTTTTGTTGCTTCAAGTCTCTTCTTCACCAGTGAGGAGATTGTCCAGCATTCACTGCCATAGAGGATGACTGATATTACGTAACATTTCAGTAATCTTTTCTATGTTTTTGTTGCTTCAAGTCTCTTTTTCACCAGTGAGGAGATTGTCCAGCATTCACTGCCATAGAGGATGACTGATATTACGTAACATTTCCGTAATCTTTTCTATGGTTTTGTTGCTTCAAGTCTCTTCTTCACCAGTGAGGAGATTGTCCAGCATTCACTGCCATAGAGGAGGACTGATATTACGTAACATTTCAGTAATCTTTTCTATGTTTTTGTTGCTTCAAGTCTCTTTTTCACCAGTGAGGAGATTGTCCAGCATTCACTGCCATAGAGGATGACTGATATTACGTAACATTTCCGTAATCTTTTCTATGTTTTTGTTGCTTCAAGTCTCTTCTTCACCAGTGAGGAGATTGTCCAGCATTCACTGCCATAGAGGAGGAGTGATATTACGTAACATTTCAGTAATCTTTTCTATGTTTTTGTTGCTTCAAGTCTCTTCTTCACCAGTGAGGAGATTGTCCAGCATTCACTGCCATAGAGGAGGACTGATATTACGTAACATTTCATTAATCTTTCCTATGTTTTTGTTGCTTCAAGTCTCTTCTTCACCAGTGAGGAGATTGTCCAGCATTCATTGCCATAGAGGATGACTGATATTACGTAACATTTCAGTAATCTTTTCTATGTTTTTGTTGCTTCAAGTCTCTTCTTCACCAGTGAGGAGATTGTCCAGCATTCACTGCCATAGAGGAGGACTGATATTACGTAACATTTCAGTAATCTTTTCTATGTTTTTGTTGCTTCAAGTCTCTTCTTCACCAGTGAGGACATTGTCCAGCATTCACTGCCATAGAGGAGTAGTGATATTACGTAACATTTCAGTAATTTTTTCTATGTTTTTGTTGCTTCAAGTCTCTTCTTCACCAGTGAGGAGATTGTCCAGCATTCACTGCCATAGAGGAGGAGTGATATTACGTAACATTTCAGTAAACTTTTCTATGTTTTTGTTGCTTCAAGTCTCTTCTTCACCAGTGAGGAGATTGTCCAGCATTCACTGCCATAGAGGAGGAATGATATTACGTAACATTTCAGTAAACTTTTCTATGTTTTTGTTGCTTCAAGTCTCTTCTTCCCCAGTGAGGAGATTGTCCAGCATTCACTGTCACAGAGGATGACTGATATTACGTAACATTTCAGTAATCTTTTCTATGTTTTTGTTGCTTCAAGTCTCTTCTTCATCTGTGAGGAGATTGTCCAGCATTCACTGCCATAGAGGAGGACAGATATTACGTAACATTTCAGTAATCTTTTCTATGTTTTTGTTGCTTCAAGTCTCTTCTTCCCCAGTGAGGAGATTGTCCAGCATTCACTGCCACAGAGGATGACTGATATTACGTAACATTTCAGTAACTTTTCTATGTTTTTCTTCCTTCAAGTCTCTTCTTCACCAGTGAGGAGATTGTCCAGCATTCACTGCCATAGAGGATGACTGATATTACGTAACATTTCAGTAATCTTTTCTATGTTTTTGTTGCTTCAAGTCTCTTCTTCACCAGTGAGGAGATTGTCCAGCATTCACTGCCATAGAGGAGGAGTGATATTACGTAACATTTCACTAATCTTTTCTATGTTTTTGTTGCTTCAAGTCTCTTCTTCACCAGTGAGGAGATTGTCCAGCATTCACTGCCATAGAGGATGACTGATATTACGTAACATTTCAGTAATCTTTTCTATGTTTTTGTTGCTTCAAGTCTCTTCTTCACCAGTGAGGAGATTGTCCAGCATTCACTGCCATAGAGGATGACTGATATTACGTAACATTTCAGTAATCTTTTCTATGTTTTTGTTGCTTCAAGTCTCTTCTTCACCAGTGAGGAGATTGTCCAGCATTCACTGCCATAGAGGAGGAGTGATATTACGTAACATTTCACTAATCTTTTCTATGTTTTTGTTGCTTCAAGTCTCTTCTTCACCAGTGAGGAGATTGTCCAGCATTCACTGCCATAGAGGATGACTGATATTACGTAACATTTCAGTAATCTTTTCTATGTTTTTGTTGCTTCAAGTCTCTTCTTCACCAGTGAGGAGATTGTCCAGCATTCACTGCCATAGACGATGACTGATATTACCTAACATTTCAGTAATCTTTTCTATGTTTTTCTTGCTTCAAGTCTCTTCTTCACCAGTGAGGAGATTGTCCAGCATTCACTGCCATAGAGGAGGAGTGATATTCCGTAACATTTCAGTAATCTTTTCTATGTTTTTGTTGCTTCAAATCACTTCTTCACCAGTGAGGAGATTGTCCAGCATTCACTGCCATAGAGGATGACTGATATTACGTAACATTTCAGTAATCTTTTCTATGGTTTTGTTGCTTCAAGTCTCTTCTTCACCAGTGAGGAGATTGTCCAGCATTCACTGCCATAGAGGATGACTGATATTACGTAACATTTCAGTAATCTTTTCTATGTTTTTGTTGCTTCAAGTCTCTTCTTCACCAGTGAGGAGATTGTCCAGCATTCACTGCCATAGAGGAGGACTGATATTACGTAACATTTCAGTAATCTTTTCTATGTTTTTGTTGCTTCAAGTCTCTTCTTCACCAGTGAGGAGATTGTCCAGCATTCACTGCCATAGAGGATGACTGATATTACGTAACATTTCAGTAATCTTTTCTATGTTTTTGTTGCTTCAAGTCTCTTCTTCACCAGTGAGGAGATTGTCCAGCATTCACTGCCATAGAGGATGACTGATATTACGTAACATTTCAGTAATCTTTTCTATGTTTTTGTTGCTTCAAGTCTCTTCTTCACCAGTGAGGAGATTGTCCAGCATTCACTGCCATAGAGGAGGACTGATATTACGTAACATTTCAGTAATCTTTTCTATGTTTTTCTTGCTTCAAGTCTCTTCTTCACCAGTGAGGAGATTGTCCAGCATTCACTGCCATAGAGGAGGACTGATATTACGT
>OZ038516.1:6075324-6177824 GCA_964036315.1 Acanthosepion esculentum | reverse complement strand
AGAGAGAGAGAAGGAGGGAGAGAGGGAGGGAGAGAGGGAGGGAGAGAGAAGGAGGGAGAGAGGGAGGGAGAGAGAAGGAGGGAGAGAGGGAGGGAGAGAGAAGGAGGGAGAGAGGGAGGGAGAGAGGGAGAGAGGGAGGGAGGGAGAGAGGGAGAGAGGGAGGGAGAGAGAAGGAGGGAGAGAGGGAGGGAGAGAGGGAGGGAGAGAGGGAGTGATATCGAGAAAAGAGAAGAAAGAGGAAGTTTGGGAGAGAGCTTAGCAAGGAATGATAAATACAAAGAAGGAATTGAAGAAAGGGAATATTATACTAATGTATACTTATAGACAAGAGAGAGAATAGTAAGAACAAGAAAGAAAGAAAGAAAGAAAGAAAGAAAGAAAGAAAGAAAGAAAGAAAGAAAGAAAGAAAAAGAGAGAGAGAGAAAGAAAAGTAACTGAGTTCGTTTTGGAATTAATATTTTCTAGATTGTGATGTATATTTACTACAGTCTTGTAGACAATATATATATATATATATATATATATATATATATATATATATATATATGTCTTTATTTGTGTGAGTGCATGCATGCATGTCTGTATGACGTGATTTGTCTATAAATTCCCCTTAAGCTAATGAGTAAGTGAGCTCTGACTACGCATGCGCGGTCTTTTCAGGGTCGTTAATTGGTCGAAATAAAGCGCCTCTTTATTAAGTGTCTTGGTAAGAAGGTTCGATCGCCATTCTATCCTTCCTTCCCATTCGTCGGGTGGGATAATGGATGACCCCGGGAGAGACCTTGCCTAATTATTAGTGCCAAACCTAATTCAGCTGGACGATAATTGAATTTGAGGAAGAGAAGGAGAAGGGCAGCGAGAGGACGTGAAAATGGGAAGGAGAGAAGGGAAGAGAAAAAAGAAGGAAAGAAAAAAGGAAACTTAATATCTGAAAAGGAGAAGTAAGAGGCGAGTGAAGAAAAAGAAAACTAGAGAAAAAAAAAGGAGGAGGAGAGTGAGAAAAAAGAAATAAAGACAAAAGGAAGGTGAGGAAAGGAAAAGGAGGAGTAGAAGTAGGAGTGAAGAAAAATAAGCAAAGGAAAGGGGAGATAAGGAGTAAAAAAACAAAGAAAAATTGAAATGGGGGATAGGAGGAGGGGAGGAGGAGGAGGAGGAGGGGAGGAGGAGGAGGAGGAGGAAGGAAAGAAAAAAAATTGAAGATATGAAGAGAAAAAGAAAGAAAGAAAAATGGAAAAGAGAAAAAAGCCAAGGATTATAAGAAATGGAGAGAAGGAAAAAGGAAAAGTGGGAAGAGGGTGAAGGGATGAAGGAAGAGGAGAAAAGGGTAGGGAACATGTTCTTGAAAAGATAAAGAGAAAAAGGATATGATAAAAGAAACATAAACGGGGAAAGAAGAAGAAGGAGGAGGAGGAGAAGGAGAAAACTCAAAGGAAGAAGAAGAAGAAGATTCAAAAAGAGGAGCAGAAGATTGCGAAGAAGAAGAAGAAGAAGAAGAAGAAGAAAAAGAAGAAGAAGAAGATCCAGAAGAAAAAGGAGAAGAATGAAGATGAGAAGCAGAAGAAGAGTCAAAAGAAGAAGAAGAAGGGGAAGAAGGAGGAAACTAGAAGATTGGCAAGAAGAAGAAGAAGAATTGAGAAAAAGAAGAGGAAGATTCAAAAGAAGAAGAAAATTCAAAAGAAGAAAAGAAGAAGAAGAAGGAGAAGAAGAAGAAGAAGAAGAAGATTGGGAAGAAGAAAGAAGAGGAGAAGAAGAGGAAGAAGAAGAGGAAGAAGATCCAGAAGAAGGAGGAGAAGAAAGAGGATGAGGAGTAGAAGAAGAAGAGTCAAAAGAAGAAAAAGCGGAAGAAGGTGGAAACTAGAAGATTGGGAAATAGAAGAAGAAGAAGAAGGAAGAGGAGAAGAAGAAGGAAAAGATTCAAAAGAAGAATAAAATTCAAAAGAAGAAAAAAGAAGAAGAAGAAGATGAAGAAGAAGAAGAAGAAGATGAAGATTGGGAATAAGATTGAAAGGGAGAAGACTCAAAAGAATAAGAAGAAGACGAAGAAGAAGAAGAAGAAGAAGAAGAAGAAGAAGAAGAAGATTGCGAAGAAGAAGAAGAAGAAGAAGAAGATCCAGAAGAAGAAGAAGAAGAAGAAGAAGATCCAGAAGAAAAAGGAGAAGAAGGAAGATGAGAAGCAGAAGAAGAGTCAAAAGAAGAAGAAGAAGGGGAAGAAGGAGGAAACTAGAAGATTGGCAAGAAGAAGAAGAAGAATTGAGAAAAAGAAGAGGAAGATTCAAAAGAAGAAGAAAATTCAAAAGAAGAAAAGAAGAAGGAGAAGAAGAAGAAGATTGGGAAGAAGAAAGAAGAGGAGAAGAAGAGGAAGAAGAAGAGGAAGAAGATCCAGAAGAAGGAGGAGAAGAAAGAGGATGAGGAGTAGAAGAAGAAGAGTCAAAAGAAGAAAAAGCGGAAGAAGGTGGAAACTAGAAGATTGGGAAATAGAAGAAGAAGAAGAAGAAGAAGGAAGAGGAGAAGAAGAAGGAAAAGATTCAAAAGAAGAATAAAATTCAAAAGAAGAAAAAAGAAGAAGAAGATGATGAAGAAGAAGAAGAAGAAGATGAAGATTGGGAATAAGATTGAAAGGGAGAAGACTCAAAAGAATAAGAAGAAGACGAAGAAGAAGAAGAAGAAGAAGAAGAAGAAGAAGAAGAAGAACAAGAACAAGAACAAGAAGAAGAAGAAGAAGAAGAAGAAGAAGAAGAAGAAGAACAAGAAGAAGAAGAAGAACAAGAAAGGAGAAAAACTAAAATGAAAGCAAATATAACATTGGGAGGAATGAGAAATAAATAAATAAATAAATAAAGAAAGAAAGAAAGAAAGAAAGAAAGAAAAAAGAAATGATTAAAAGCCAACATTGAGGAAAAGAACTAAAAGAAAGAAAAATGTGGCGAACAGAAAAAATGTTATTAATAAGAAGAATGAAAAAGAAGATAAAAAGGAGGAAGAAAAGGTGAAAAAGCAAAAGATAGAAGGAAAAAACGCAACAGAAAAACTAATTAAAAGAAAAAGAAGGACAAGAAGAAGAGGAGAGTAGAAAAAAGTCAGTACCCTGAAAAGGGGAAAAGGATGAGCAGAAGCAATAGAAAAAAACAAGAAGGAGGAAGAGGAAGGAAGAAATCGAGAAAGAGAAAGAAACAAAATGGTGAAGAATGAGAAAAAGAAAAATTTAGAAAAAAGTTAAGAACCTAAAACAAAATAGTTTTGAAATGAAAAAGAAAGAAAGACAAAGGAAAAGAGAAGATTGAGGAAAAGAAAAAGAAAGAGAGACCGAAGAAAGCAGAACACTGAAAAAAGAAAAAGACAGAAATAGAGACGAATAGAGAAGACAGAAAAAAGAAAAAGAAAGAAAGACAAAAGAAAACAGAAGATGAAGATGAAAATGAAAAAGAAAGAAAGGCAGAAGAAAACAGAAGACTGAAAAAAGAAAAAGAAAGACAGTAGAATACAGAAGACGAAAAAGAAAAAGAAAGAAAGACAGAAGAATACAGTAGAAGAAAAAGAAAGAGAAAGAAAGACAGAAGAAACAGAAAACTGAAAAAAGAAAAAGAAAGAGAGAAGAATACAGACGACGAAAAAGAAAGAAAGAGAGAAGAAAATAGAACACTAAAAAAAGAAAAAGAAAGAATGACAGAAGAATACAGAAGAAGAAAAAGAAGAAGAAAGAAAGACAGAAGAAAACATAAGACTGAAAAAAGAAAAAAGAAAAAAGGCAGAAGAAAACAGAAGAAAAAGAAAAAGAAAGAAAGAAGAAAACAGAAAACTGAAAAAAGAAAAAGAAAGAAAGAGAGAAGAAAAGAGAATACTGAAAAAAGAAAAAGAAAGAAAGAGAGCAGAAAAGAGAATACTGAAAAAAGAAAAAGAAAGAATGACAGAAGAAAAGAGAAGACTGAAAAAGAAAAAGAAAGACAGACAGAAGAAATCAGAAGACTGTAAAAAGAAAAAGAAAGACAGAAGAATACTGAAGACGAAAAAGAAAGAAAGATAGAAAAAAGAAAAGACTGAAATAAGAAAGAAAGACAGTAGAATACAGAAGACGAAAAAGAAAGAGTGTAAAAAGAAAGAAAGAAAGAAAGACGCAGAAAAAGAAAAAAAGAAAAAAACCTGAAATGAAGAGAAGAAAAAAGAAAATATTTGCTAAATGAGAAGAAAAATGAAAAAAACGAAAGCAATCGAGAAAGAAAAAAAATGTCTGATTTGTTTTTTACGGCTTATCTACCTTTTGTAGGTTATTTAAAGCCAGAACATATTTTTAGTTTGTAGGAAATCTTTTTGAGATATTAATGATTTACTGATGCAATTTCTACTAATTAACCTATATTTGGGGGAGGGGTGTGTGTGAAGAAGTGCGCGTCAGTGAATACATCGAATCTGACTGGGATTGAAACACAGCTCCCTGATTTTCAATTCCGAGTCGTTATTGATTGCGAACTCCCAGCCTACACCAACTGGTATTCTTAAGCAGTTACTCATCTAGGCATTGGCCAGTCTCGACATTGCTTAACTTTGGTGATCGAACGAAAGCCGCAAGATTATTTGCTCATCCATCTCTCTCTCTCTCTCTCTCTCTCTCTCTCTCTCTCTCTCTCTCTATATATATATATATATATATATATATATATATATATATATATATATATATATATATATATATATAATCTTGCGGCTTTGCGGATATATATATATATATATATATATATATATATATATATATCTCAGATTGTAAATATCTATCTATCTATGCCTTATTGTCTATCAAAGTTTAATATCTATCTATCTATCTATCTAAGACTGTAAATATCTATCTATCTATGTCTTTTTGTCTGTCTCGCTATCAAAGATTTCTATCTATCTATCTATCAGCATGTATGGCTGAATGGTTAGAACGTTCGCTTCAAATCTCACTATGGTATTTGTCAGGATATTATCGGTGTGGTGATGAGGAGTCTATCCCAGCGTCGGCATCTTTATAAAGTTCTCGTTGCCTTGTGATTGAAATTGTGTAGACAAAACTGTTCGGACTTCGAACTGGCCGTCGTTGGCTGTGCGAGCCCAACATGACAAGTCATCGTGACCGAGTGTTTGAGCCTAATTGTTTCGATGATGCCCTCTCTCCCAGAAACTGTAAATGGGCATAACTGCAGCATAAGTTTCTGTGGGCGTCGAACAAAAACAGATGTACCTGAGTAGATGGCTACAAATGAGATGGGCTAGTCACTCTAGCTGACGGATGTGATGCCGGGTAGTCGGCCATTTTTATGTCCTTGTATGTATGTATGTTTTTTTTCTACTTTAACGTCTTTGTATCGGTATGTCTTTCTATCTATCTATAGTCCTTTCTGCATATCCCTGGCAATTCGCATCCATCAAACAATTAATAAGAAAAACACCATAAGATGTGCATGGTTGACCAATTTCTTTCATCCATTCTTTTGTTGTCACTACATGTGGCATTTTATGGCCGTCGGTGGAGGAAAAGACTCCTTGCATGAACCTTTGAACAAAATACACCGGACCGTTTACTAACATAGCTCTTATGTCTCCGTTTTTTTTTATTTCAGAGTCATGTTGTCGCAAACATTATATATATATATATATATATATATATATATATATATATATATATATATATATATATATATATATATATATATATATATATGTGTGTGTGTGAAGAAAGGAATTAGGAAGTGAAAGTAAGAGGAAAGAAAGCAACAAATTCAGACAACAGAAATAGGGAGAGAGAGAGAGAGAGAAAGAGAGAGAAAGCGCGGAGATAACGAAGGGCGTGAGAGAGGGAGAGAAACTGAAAGAGTCAGAATGTAGGGAGGAGATTTTTGTTATTTTGACTATATATGCTTGATTACTTTGGTGTGTCGTCTGTTTCCGGCTGATGCGCATGCGTGTCTACCATTAAAATAAAGATGAAAAGTCTATTTTCTCTTTGATGGACTTTGAAAAGAAAAAAAAAACGTCCCTGGGGGAGGGCCTCACGATGAGAAGAGCAAAATAGGGGGTGCAAAATGGACAAAGGGGAAAGCATTTGTGTCGGGCAAAAGAAAAAAATATTTCGAATTGAGAAAAAAACAGAGTGAAAAAATAAAACATTGAAAGGATAAACAGATAGATATAACTAGACCAAGTCAGACATACAGACAGAACAAGACTGATATATATATATATATATATATATATATATATATATATATATATATATATATATATATATATATATATATATATATATATATATATATATAATAATTTAATTTAAAGAAAAACAGACCACTTTCAGGCTCCATTGTAATAATTTATTTCACCATAGAATTTTATTTTTCTCTGGATATTCAGACAACACTTTCAAAAGGTGAAACAAAAAATGAAATTAAAATTTACATTTTTGACGGGCAGTATTAAGCTTATATAAATTAACATAGAAGGTAGCGAGGAATGGTGTGAGAGACATGGTCGAGTATAGAGAGGGACGGGAGAGTTTTAAAATGTATTTTTATATTTATTTTTATTATAATACTTAATATTGAGGAAGGAGGTGGTAAGGATCAAACATTGACTTATGTAATCGGTCAACTCAACGGAAATGATATGGGAAAAGGAAAAGAGAAAAAAAGGGAAAAAGAAAAAAGGAGGAAGTAAAGAGAAAAGAGATGTACGTATATCTCTCATACCATCCCTCACCATAGAGTACCAAATTTCTACCGGGTGTAACAGCAAAATTGTCCAAATCGTGTAACAGCATAGGATAATTAACCACCCCACAAAATGTTTATATCTAAAAACCACGAAACTAATTGGGTTTTTCCAGGTTTTGAGATAAGACGTTTAGCCATCTTGACACTATTTGTCGTAAGAATCACTGAAAAACAATTTCGTTTATTCAGCTAGAAAGAGAACAGGTTGAAATCATTTTGTGCCAGCCTCACTGTCCTCCCAAATGAGCAATAGTGAGAGAAAAAAGGTCATTCAGGCTTCCAATAATAGTATCAATATTCATACACTGGCTTCCATGTTCAAAGTCCATTCAAGAACCTTTCAGAGAACAGTGAATAAGTTTAAAAAAGAGGGAACATTTGAGAGGAAAACTGGATCAGGAGGTCACAACAGCAAGAGGGATCATTATTTCAACTGAATACATCATTATTTTATTTATTTTTTCAATATTGTTATAAAAACCTCAGAGAATTCCAGTAAGATATCTTTAATCATTTCTATGATACAACAGTTAAAAGCTTCATCTAAAAATTAGTCAACTTTACTGTTACACGAGTTGGTCAATTTTCTAATTTTCGTTATTTTATATTAAGTTAACACATATATATATATATATATATATATATATATATATATATATATATATATATATATTAAGCTTATCACCCCAAGCAAGGCTGGAGGCCACTAGCACGCAAGGGGTTAAAGAAGGTTTGGAGGAAGAGCAGATAGGAGTGGTAAAGGAGAGGATGTGGAGAAAGATAGTGGATCGATCAAGGCAAGGGGTTACAGAAGATTTGGAGCGAGAGCAGATAGGAATGAAAGGTGAAAGGATGTGGAGAAGGGAAGTGGATAGATCAAGGCAACTGGAGATGTCGATTGACGTTACACTTAAATAGTTGTAGATTGTATTTGTCAGGGAAACAGGAATAAGGAAGAGAGTTCCACAGGCGAGATGTGAGAGACATGAAGCTATTGGAGTAGAAGAGACGTCTACATCTAACAGTTTCAACGGTGAAGGGGTGGGAACGGGATGCCAGCTTCGTAGGACGTTTAAATTCATGAGGCCTAGGAACCAGTGAAAGCAGCTCCTCGGAGCAATTACCGTGAAAGTATGTGTAAAAAAGACAGAGCGAGGCAACGTCGCGTCTGTGAGAGAGCGACTGCAGACGAGATCACAGATCAGGGCCAATTACATTGCATATCCGTCTCTGGATCTTATCAAGAACCCTGAGGCAAACAGCAGGGGCTCCAGACCATATATGGCAGCGATACTCCATGCAAGGGCGAATGGTCGATTTATAGACTTGGAGGATCGATTCCGGGGAGAAAAATTTCCTGGCTCGGCACAGGGAGCCAACTTTCCTTGCGGTGGATGATGCAATTGACTCGATGTAATTGTTCCATCTCAGATCAGCGGCCAGCGTGAGACCGAGCAGCCGCAGAGAGGAGCTCTCGAGAAGTTGGTCTTCAGACATTCTAATGGGATGCAGGGATGGATCCTTGTGGTGGTTAATAGACACACACCCTCACACACACACACACACACACACACACACACACACACACACACACACACACACATATATATATATATATATATATATATATATATATATATATATATATATATATCGTGTGGAACAGCAAAATTGTCCAAATTCTGTAACGTAACAGCATGAGATAATTGTCCAACCCACAAACTGTTTAATATCTAAAAAACCACTAAACAAATTGAGTTTCTTATTTCCAGGTTTTCAGATAAGACGTTTAGCCATCTTGACACTATTTGTCGTAAGAATAACTGAAAAACAATTTGGCTTATTCAGATAGAAAGAGAACAGGTTAAAATCATTTTGTGCCAGCCCCACTATGACTTTCCCAACTGAGCAATAATGAGAGGAAAAAGATCATTCTGGCCTTCAGTAATGGTACCACCATTCATACTCTAGCTTTCATCTTCAAAGTTCATCCAAGAACCTTCAAGAGAACAGTGAATAAGTTTAAAAAAGAGGGAACATTAGAGAGGAAAACTGGATCAGGTGGTCACAACAGCAAGAGGGGTCATCATTTCAATTTAAAGTTAAATGCATTCTTATTCTTCAATGTAGAATTTAATATTGTTATAAAAACCTCGGAGAATTCCAGTAAGATATCTTTAATCATTTCTAAGATACAACAGTTGAAAGTTTAATCTAACAATTGGACAATTTTACTGTTACACGATTTGGACAATTTTGCTGTTACACCTGGGTTCTGACCTATATTCCTGTTGATGAAGTATTTTAAGTTGCACACGGAGTTTTTTTGGACATCCCGTGTATATGTATTTAAACTTGAGGACATTTTCGGTGTTACACAATATGGACAATTTTGTTATTAAACCCGAAATATTGCATAAATGATATACAAGAGTTCAACATATTATCTAAGAGATGAATATTACAGCCTTGAGACAGTCACCACTCCGAAGTGAAAAGGCAAGAGCTCGCTCGCTTATTTCAAACACAATGAAAATTTCTGCAGTAATAAGAAAATTTTTTCATGGCGTGAATACTTATACTTATTTCCACAAATGTATAAGTTGTTATATGTACCTGGACTGGCAACGATCTCACGACAGATGCTTTGTTTTAGTTTCACAGTTATTTATATGCCAAGCCACATTGTGTTTGAAATGAGCGAGCGAACTCGTGCCTGTTCACTTCGTGGTGGTGACCGTCTCAGGGCTGTAATATTCAACACCTAGATAACATGTTAGTAATGAGAAAATTATTAACAATTTCAGGGGGTGTCTTATGCTTATTTGCACCACTATATTAAATATTATTATAAATATTTATAGAAATGAATTGAAAACCCCAGCGCATCCTAAGAGACGGTCTATGAACCGAGCCACAGTTCATATTAATGTATGTCGACGTTACATTTTTATTATCAATAAAAATAATTAGTAAGACAGAAAAAGAAATTCCTAGTCAGAAATAAGTAATAATCTGCTTAATTCTTGTTTGTCATATAATGACCATTATAGAGCAGTCAATGTGTCATAAAACCATATTCACAATCAGGACCATTAAAGACTATTACAATTAAAGATAATGAGAATCTAATTGAAAATCCTTGATTAGCACAATTGACCAGAATAGAGCCGTCAGTGTGCCATCAAATCACATTCAGGATCAGGGCCGTAGAGATTGAAATAAAGAATATGAGAATCTAATTAAAAATTCTTGATTGGGACAATTGACCAGTATAGAGCAGTCCATGTGCCATAAACCCACAATTAGGATCAGGGCCGTAGAGATTGAAATAAAGACTATGAGAATCTAATTGAAAATCCTTGATTGGGACAATTGACCAGACTAGAGCTGTCAGTGTGCCGTAAAACCACATTCAGCATCACGGCTGTAGAGATTGAATTAGAGACTATGAGATTTTAATTGTAAAATCCTCAACTGACTCTCCTTGACCATTATAGAGGAGTCCATGTGCCGTAAAACCACATTCAGAATCAGAAGATAGGGAATTGGATTAAAGTCTCTAAGGATGTACTTTACTTCTCCATGTTTTGCACTGCATGACCATTAAAGAGCAGTCAGTGTGTCATAACTTCTCATTCAAGCATTGGATGGGATGAAAACTAGAAAATGACATGCTTTTTCACATTTCAGTTTTTTCCCTCAACATTTAAATCGCGCCCATCCCGTCTAAAAACTAAATTCTTTTCAAATCCGTCTGGATAAGCAGTTGCTTTGTGATGGTTGACTGGGCCCGTTCGTTTTTTTTATCGTTTTTGTTTTGTTGTTTTGGGGATTTTGTATTATTAATCTCGCTAATTAAACGACAAAAAATGTCTACAGTCTGAAATTTTATCGTCTAAGCAATTAGCAAAAACCATTAAACAAATCCCAGAAAACAAGCCCTTTACCAAATATGGAAGTCAATAGAAATTCTTTGTAATTGGAGGAATTTTTACGACTTTGAATATGCGCTAAAACTTTTCACTGCAGTTCATTTATTCCATGGAGGTTCCTTTATAAATAAGAAATGTTTTGGCGGTCAGGGACTTTAAGAAAACTATAAAAAGTTTCAATAGTTACCAGATGTCATTTTCTTGGAGCCTTATTTACTAGCATATATATTGCATTATTTCAACCAATGAAAAATTTGTCAATCTTACTCAACCCTGGTATAGAGTGAGTTCATGTCAGAATTAAAAATTTAACTGTGACACCTACAAAAAAAATAAATGAATAAAAAATAAAAACCACTTGGATTATATACCAACGGATTTATTACCTTTACTATATATATATATATATATATATGTGTGTGTGTGTGTGTGTGTGTGTGTGTGTGTGTGTGTGTGTGTATTTAGGCAGCAATCCTTCTTTCAAGCACATTTCATTAAAAACGACTGACAAGGTGCTTTTATTTAGTTTTTTATATAATTTCTCGTGCGATCTAATAAAGTTTTTCTTTTCAGAGGATAAATTATATAAAAATTGTCCGAATGTTCTTTTTTTCCGAGCGCTTTCGGCTATACATTTAGCCATTATCAAGGATTATATTTCAACTGTTAGAATTAGAAATAGTTTGTTATGTGTATGTTTTATAAAGAACATTCGGACAATTTTTATATAATTTATCCTCTGAAAAGAAAAACTTTATTAGATCGCACGAGAAATTATATAAAAAACTAAATAAAAGCACCTTGTCAGTCGTTTTTAATGAAATATATATATATATATATATATATATATATATATATATATATATATATATATATATATATATATATATGTTCAATGATATTTTTGTAGGTATAAAATTTTATAACTGAAATGAAGGTGTTAAGCTTAATATTACCAGACATATTAAAATACTAAAGCAAAGAATAAAAAGGGAAGCAACCGGTTTCGCTCCCGCTCTTCAGGCTTCTACGGGAGATTTTAATGTAATTAAAAAACAGAGAATATGCAATGAAAAAGGAAATGAGTGTGAGGGGGAGAAAAAAAATGAGCTAGAGGCAAGCAATAGCGACACTCACGCTGTTTACACAGGGAGGGCCCGCGGGACCCGATGTAAATTGACTCCAGCACCTTTAGATGAAATGAAGAGTGTGAACGAGACAACACGGTGAACCAATCCACACTAAATTTAGCCACACACCTTCTGTTCTTTAATAGATGCTCACAAATGGCAGAACTGTATATATATATATATATATATATATATATATATATATATATATATATATGTGTGTGTGTGTGTGTGTGTGTGTGTTGTGCAGTTCAATTTATACTACAATGAATCATTCATGAAAAAGTAGATTAGTAAAGTTAATGATATAAAATGGCGAAATCTCTTCGCAAACAAAATTTAAAAGTTGTATTAACCTACGAACCACTCAAATGTTATGATCCTTGTTTTTAATAACTACAAGCTGTATAAGGTCTTTTTTTTAATCTGCAAGTATTTTAACTGTACATTCAGTCATCCTCAAGCATGGAAATCATTTTGCTTTTGGTAAAATCCAGGTAGCATCCGAGACGAAGAAATTAAATGCGAAACGAAATATGTTTTTTTTAATTTTTAAATGTGTTATTGTTAACGGATACAATTTTTTGGAGCGTGCAGTCGCAACGCTAAGGTTGAAGTTTTTTGAAAATTTAAGAGTGCATTTTCTTACTAATATGGTAATTTGAGAATTTTTGTTGTTGTAGGAGTTTACGAGTCAATGTGGCATGAACTAAATTGTATGAATGATTCATTGTAATATATATATATATATATATATATATATATATATATATATATATATATATATATATATAATTGATTTTGGGGATTTTAGGCTAATTTTATAGTAATTCGTCGAGCTTAGAATTCTCAACAGAATGCAGAAATCACTCATTTTATAAACCTTCCCACAAGGCAGGATGTGGCACAAGGCCGGTTTTTACGTGTGTCGATTCCGTGCTTGTAGGCTAGTGGAAAAAACTCCCGGTAATCCCCGCATACATGGGGTGCGGTTTGTCTTCGTCCCCAGACGAAACTCTGCCCTTAGGTATAGCCTCGCCTGCGTTCCTCTCTATCCGAAGGCAGAGAGTTCGACGAGTCTGTCGCAAGCCTGACAGCGAACTGCCTGACTCCAAATGGCTGTTCAGTCAAAGAATGTCGAATGTTTCCATATAAGGAAACCGCTAATATTACCATTACCATTTTTCATACCAAAATTAAGTATACAATAAAGCACCACTTAATCGAGACATCGTTTAAACAAGTTCCATTTTAGGGCCTCAAAATCTGCAAGAACCCAAGAAATATTTATTTGTTTTGTTTTTGGTAGGCTTTTAAAAGTCTGGTGTATTGTCTTGAAAACAAGGAGTCCTCAAGCTTCATATATCCGGTCACGGTGGACAGATAACCCCCTCGAGGAGACCCCGTATCTTGTGAGGATACTGGGCCTCAAACTGTTCTGCCTGACTCCAAACGGCTGTTCAGTCAAAGAATGTCGAATGTTTCCATATAAGGAAACGACTAATATTACCATTACCATTTTGCATACAAACATTTTGTATAAAATAAAGTACCATTGAATTGTGACATCATTTCAACAAATTTAATTTTAGGGCCTCAAAATCTGCAGAAGCTTCAGAAATATTTATTTATTTGTTTTGTTTTTGGTAGGCTTTTAAAATTCAGGTGTATTGTTTTGAAAACAAGCTTCATGTAGCCAGCCACGGTGAACGAATGACCCCCTCGAGGAGGGACTGTGCCTTGAGAGGATATTGGGCCTCAAACTCACACCTGACCTCAAGTGGAATTCCTATATACGACCCATCGCCAAAGATGCAGGAAAAGGGGTCAGCTCCCTGTACCACTGCAGGAAGTACCCGACTCCTTATGCTATCCTCTACGTTTATAAGAGTCAGATCAGGCCGAAAATAGAGTACTGTCTGGCCATAAGTTAAAACACTTAGATATCTAAATTTCTGTGCCTGCTTGAGTTTGAGATCTTCACTTCGTAACTTGCATCTTATTATTCTTATCTTGTTGAAAATCATACATTTTATCTTCTTACCACTGACAGATAGTCTTTTCTTATTACTTTCCTTTGCGACAAATTGAAAAATCACATAAAACAAAATATTTAGAAAAGCATAAATAAAGTGAATAAATTGTTCTTTTTGCTTCTATTTTCTCTAAAACTTTATTGTTGCTTACATGTTCCGTCCAGGGTATTCTCAACATCCTTCGGTAGAACCTCAAGTCTCTTCATCTTTGAGAAGGTTGTCCAACATTCACTACCATATAGGAAGATTGATATTACATCGCAGTTCAACACTATTTAAATTTTGTTCCTGACGAAATTTTCCTGTTTCTTAATACTTTACTTAGATTTTGGAAGGTATTTTTCTGCTATGTTAAATCTCATAGTATGAAGGTGTTGAACCTCACGGTCTTGGCAGATGAACCCGGTTGGCTGTTTGGTCATCGAACACGGCACTGAGCAATGGTCTATTTGGAGAGGGTCTTGCCGAGAGGACACGTATCGACACCGTATAGTAGCATTTAGAGGACGCTGGCTTTGTAAACTCGTAGCTTCGTACGTCGAAAGATGTCGTGAGCCCGCCATAGTCATTTCTAGAGGTCTTTCATGAGCCAGCCCACGGAATAAGATCTCGGAAACTAAAAAGAACGTTTTTTTTTCTTTATTGGACCGTCAATAGAATCATACCTTTGCTAGGCGTATCAATCGTGTAGAACTCTGAGATAGGTCGTCGCGTCACACATCTCGTATATCTATTTTGTTTCTCACAAAATGTTCTTGTTTCTTAATCCTTTACTTAGCTTTTGAAAAGCATCTTTCTCTATCTCAATGTCCCGCACTCATAGGATAGTGATGCTGTTAAATCACATACCATGAAGGCGTTGAGCCCACGAGAGAGCCACGTCGCCACTCCAGGTGTCAAAGTATTGTAAGAGTGGCGGAATATCTATCAGCATCTTTTGTTCCCAAGGGAATGGTTAAGAAATAAAAAAACAAGAGGTTGTAGATAAATAGTGTATTGAACTGTAAACACAACAGAGATAGGCCACCGAAAAATCCAGACCATTTAACATCGTGTTCATGACCTGTTGAAAAATGGAAGGAGTGACCTTAACCCCGAATGGAAGTCTTAAAAATTTGTACAAACCCTTGTGGATGTTTATGCAAAGGAGCTTCGAGCATTCCTCGTCCACAGGTATTTCTAGATAAGCATCTCTTAAGTCAATCTTAGAGAAAAAAATTTCCTCCACTGAGGTTAGTGAATATCTTCTCTTGACTTGGAAGAGGATATACAACTACTGAAGAGAGATTTACAAATACTTTCACGTCAATTGCTCCGATGAGCTGCTTTCGCTGGTTCCTAGGCCTCATGAATTTAAACGTCCTACGAGGCTGGTATCCCGTTCCCACCCCTTCACCGTTGAAACTGTTAGATGTAGACGTCTCTTCTACTCCAATAGCTTCATGTCTCGCACATCTCGCCTGTGGAACTCCCTTCCTTATTCCTGTTTCCCTGACAAATACAATCTCCAACTATTTAAGTGTAACGTCAATCGACATCTCCAGTTGCCTTGATCTATCCACTTCCCTTCTCCACATCCTTTCACCTTTCATTCCTATCTGCTCTCGCTCCAAATCTAGTGGCTTCCAGCCCTGCTTGGGGTGATAAGCTTAAAAAAAAAAAGATCTGGTTATACAAAGGTACACGTTTTCAAACATTTTTACTCCTTTTTAATAAACATCTTGTAATGAAAAAATTGTAAATGCACTCAGCAGAAGGCAGGGTTTGATAACAATTCTTTCCAAAATATATTTAATATGTCCGGCAGTATTTGATTTTTGGGAATTAGCGGGATTGGACGTCTTTTTTCTCAAAAACTGTAATTTCACCAAAATAGATTTTAAAAATTATTGAATGGAATATCCAAGATCTACCATGTTTTGAAGACATTAATGTTACAACGAAGGCCTATTAAATTATGTCATTGTTTTTTACCTTTTATTTACCGCCTGAAAATTGGGGCTATTATTCACCGTACTCCAATACTAAGACCGAATTTGGCATAAGATTATTTTAAACCTGGGTTGCCCATACACATGGATATGCAGAGGGGCAAGAGACAGAAAAAGACCATTGCCCGCGAACGATGACATGATTACAACAATATGACATCGACCCAACATCTCTTAACATAACGAGGAAGGCGCCTTTTCTTATCTAAAATAAACAGATACTACACATTTATCCTAGCCAAAAGGCTAGAAAAATGGGGCGATGTTTTCCGTGCTGTGAAATTGTTGCTTCATATTCTGCTGTTTGTTGACCAAAAGAATCCAGTTTCAAAACTTTAAACGATTCGATTAAAATCAAATAATACAAAATACATATACTGTTTCTCCCAACATAATTATGTCGCTATATAAAAAGTGGTCACTGGAAATTGTAATTTCAAATCTGAAAAATTTGCAATAATTTATCTGGGTATGACACTGAGAATTCAATGGCTAATATGGTGCAACTTTTTAAAAAAAGACAGAAAATGGCGATAATGCCACTAATACGCAAGGGTTTACTGGGGATGAAAGAAAATGAGATGACTTTAGTGAAGAGAAAGGACAATAAAACTTTTGAAAAATAAATTAATGTTAAAAAAGGCCAAACTCTTTTATTAATGATGTAGTTTTTATGAGTTTATTTTTTCGCTTTAAAAATGGGGGCCGACAATTCCGATGCCTTTGAGTTTGTTACTTCATATTCCAGTTTGAAAATTACAAATGATTTGTGAAACATAAAATAACACAAAATATACATGTAAACCAACCCGACATAATTATATCCCGATATAAAGAGTGTCCACTGTTACTTGTAATTTTAAATTGCGAAATATTGGGTTAATTTACGTGGATGCGACATAAAGATTTTAATGGATAACATGATAGAATTTTTCAAAAATATTTACATAGGATTGCTGTACTAGGGTGAATTTCTAAGAACTACGCCGAAAGCATAGGGCACCTTGTGAGGATCAAACTCACTATTCAGTCGTAATTGATCTAGCGAGACATTACACCACGCCGATATACACATGGATGTAATTTATTCCCTGTTTTTAGCTTCAGATACGTAGAACCGTATTGTACTAAAGTTGTATTATACACAAAAACATACAATAAGCTACTGCAATGAGTTTGAACCACACTGTGTGTCAGAAATTTCTGGTCTTACAATGCATTAAGATACAGGATGCGATGGGTAAATTGTCGCCATTTTACATTAATTTCGCGCATGCGCATTGTTCGTTTTTTATTTTAAATTTTGTCAGCCGCACCCTCAGACGGTGCCCAACTGACCCTCCTACAGGAGGGTCAGTTGCGCACCGTCTGAGAGAAAAAGGGCAGCAAGACGCAATTCACTCAATTTGAAAGCGAATTTGAAAGAGTTGGATGAGTCTAATGCTGATTCCGAAGGTACGGCAGCCCGGAAAAAAATTCACTCTGATCGTCCTGATAAGAAAAGAACTCCCAAATTTGTTGGTGGGAGCCTCAGACTTAACTCCGAGTGTCTTGAAGAGATAATGCTGTTCCGGGTCAAGAGGGTGGCTGCTGGAAGACCCTATGTTTGATAACAGGACTCTGCAAGAGCCCGAACAAGCAGGAGAACTCAGTCATGTCTACCAGACAATGTCTGTGACCACATCACCCCTTACATCTAGTCACCTAACTCCCCAGACTGAAATCCCCTTGAATATTATATATTGGTGTGCAGTTGAGCAAAAGACCAACAAAACTCTTTGTAACACCAAAGATGAACTGAAGGCAAGGCTTATGGCAGCATTCACCAATTTAAACAAGGAGACCGTCCAGAAGAGTTGCAGGAGATTTCGAAGTCGTCCGGGGGCCGTGATTGTAGCCAATGGCGATTTTATTGAATAATTTTACTCTTTGGTATTTCGAGATATTTTTAGGTGAATTTTATCAACCGGATTTACCCCAACTAAGGCAGTAAAGCCACTAAGACACAAGGGGGTTATTGGATGTTGAGGAATTAGAAAACAGAAACATTACTAAGGAGTGAGAACAAAAGAAGAGGTGATGAAGACAGTAGATAACGATTAACATTATTTACATTGTTTGGACTGTTGTCCTCATCTTTCTTGTCATATTCACGAAGTTTCGGCCCTTGTACGCTCTGGTCTTCTTCAGGATCTGTCTGTATTTCTGAGATGAGGCATTGTAACTATTTACATTGTTCTGACTGTTGTCCTCATCTTTATTGTCAATTTCACAACGTTTCGCCAACGGTACACTCCGGCCTTCTTCAGGATCAGTCTATATTTCTGAGATGAGGCATTTTAACTATTTACACTATTTACATTGTTCGGACAGTTGTCCTCATCTTTATTGTCACAATCAGGACGTTTCGGCCGTTGTACGCTTCGGCTTTCTTTAGGTAAGTGAAATTTCGAACTGAACCCGTTATTTCTTCCATCGAGGTAGATTGTTCTTGTTCCACGTGCCATGCCTCTTCCGGATATTTCAGTTATCTCCCTTTAACTCAACTCTCCAAGTTTTTTGTTCACCACTGCAGTAGCCAAGTATTGAACTCACAACTCTTTGGGTCATGTCACTGGATCCAACCAACGCTGTTCTCCACTAGGCCATTTGACCCTTGAAGAACGTGGAACTAGAACAATCTACAGATTGTGTGATAAATATCCAAAAACGATTGAGTATCTATCAGTTTGCTGCCAATTAGCACCCACTGTATATAAGACTCGACATGAAAGAGTGAGACAATATCTTTACGGGAAGAAAACTGGTATGAACATCACTGAGACCTGATTACAGAGAAAGAGATAACAATTTTATGGGACTTTATAATACACACAGACAGAACAATCATGGCTAATCGCACATAAATCTTGATTAAAGACCACAAAAACAGAATATGCTTTCTTACTGATATAACAATTCCTGTAGATTGAAATATATCTTCAAAAAGTAGCAAAATACAAAGATCTTGAAGTGGAAATCTAAAAGATGTGGCATATGAGGACATTTCAGTTAAAGTTGGAGCCCTCGGATTAGTTAGAAAAGATTCCAATAGACTCATTGAAGGGACCACTGGCAGTCCATGTCTTAAAGAAATGTAAAATATTGTACTCACAAGTACAGCTCACATCCTACGAAGAGCTTTATCTATGGAAAATGGGTGTGATCTTAAGTATTTTTTGTTTTGTTTTTTTATAAAATGGTCAGTGCAAAATGTAATGAAGCCTTAAGTCTCTGGTTGGGACCCGAAAGGGAATGTGTATACAAAAGAAATCAAGGGAAATAATAATAATAATAATAATATTAATAATAAATGTGGAACATGAGGGCATCAGTAATTCCAGTTGACGTTGGAGCACTCGGATTGATTGGAAAAGGTATCAACAGACTCACTGAAAGGATTCCTGGTAGCCCATGCTTTAAAGAAATAAATAAAAAATAGTACTCCCAAGTATAGATCCCACATTAAGGAGAGCCTCATCTATATCAAATGTGTGTGATCTTAAGGTTTTTTAATTTTTATTTGTACAAAAATGATCAGTGGAAAATACCATGAAACTATTTCTAACCTTAGGTCTCAGGTTGGGACCCGGAAGGGAATGTGTATACAAAAGAAGAAATAATAATGATAATACTAATAATAATGATAATGCTGATGATGCTAATAATAATTATTATGATGATGATGGCAATAATAATAAAGATGATGATGATGATGACGCTAATACTGATGATGATGACGCTAATAATGATGATGATGATGATGACGCTAATAATAATGAAGATGATGATGATGATGACGCTAATAATAATGATGATGATGATGATGCTAATAATAATGATGATGCTAATAATAATGATGATGATGATGATGACGCGAATAATGATGATGATGATGCTAACAATAATGATGATGATGATGACGCGAATAATAATGATGATGATGATGATAATGATGATGATAATGATGATGACGCGAATAATAATGTTGGTGATGACGCTAATAATAATGATGATGATGACGCTAAAAATAATGATGATGATGACGCTAATAATAATGATGGTGATGACGCGAATAATAATGATGATGATGACGCTAATAATAATGATGATGATGATGCTAATAATAATGATGATGATGACGCTAATAATAATGATGATGATGATGCTAATAATAATGATGATGTTGACAATAAAAATAATGATGATGATGACACTAATAATGATGATGATGACGCTAATAATAATGATGATGATGATGCTAATAATAATGATGATAATAATTAGGAACATAATAATGATAATAATAAGTATTGATGATGAGGATGATGATGATATTCATCATAATAATAATAATGATGATAATAATAATGTTGATAATGATAATAATGATGATGATGCTAATAATAATGATGATGATGGTGAATTTAATAGTAATGATGATAATAAAATTATAATGATGATGATGATGATGATGATGATGATGATGATGATGATGATAGAATTATAATAAAAGAATGTTTTGCAACAGTTTCGAGATTCTGTATTCCAGCAAACGAATAGATTGAATACAGACAAGCAGGATAATGATGTTGCAATGGAATGGTGCAAAAGACATTTTATTGGTGAATTCCATCATCTCGCAGATCATCACGAAGTAAACATATTGGATATGTCTTTTTTTTTATTTTTAAGTAGGCCTTCATTCGGAAAATGTTTTGAATTTCTGGCATACCACAACATAACACACTTTATTTTTTTTCCTTCTAGTCCTCTTCAATATATTACCTTTATCTCTCTTCTCCCTCTCATTCTTTTCTCTCCCTCTCCCTCTCCCTCTCTCTCTCTCTCTCCATATATATATATATATATATATATATATATATATATATGCGCGCGCGTATGAGTAAATAGGATATGAAATCCAAAGTTGGGTAAATATGACAAAGTGGAAATCTATCTATTGGCGTGATTACGAGTTTCGACATCATACGATAGCCTTCCTCAGATCGAAGCGAAATAAATACGTTTGTGTGTGTTTGTCTGCGTGTGCCTCAATATTAAATCGTTTTACTTTTTTCGAAACATTATAAAATAAATATGGCGACAAGGATGAGGACAACAGCTCGAATAATGTAAATAGTGCTAAAAATCCTTATTTGTCTATGTCTGACTATTATGGAAAATATTTCCGGCTTTTGCTAGTTTTCCGTTCTTCCTCGCTTTATGTCCTTTTTACCAAATTTTTTTATTCACATTTAATATACAGATGCATGTCTGTAATCATATCTCGCCCTTTTCCTCCTGCTCCTGCTGCATCGCTTGCTGCTGCTGCTGCTGCTGCTGCTCCTCCTCCTCCTTCTTCTTCTTCTTCTTCTTCTTCTTCTTCTTCTTCTTCTTCTTCTTCTTCTTCTTCTTCTTCTTCTTCTTCTTCTCCTCCTCCTCTTCTTCTTCTTCTTCTTTTTTATTGGTCGAATGACTCACGACGAGATCAATAACGAGAATTGACCGTTTCGGATTTTTCCGTAAGTCGGTCGAATAACAACTGCAGATTTTTGCTATGCAAAATGTCCACGGAAACCCTACATCGCGCATCAGGTAGCAGATGTTTCGAATCGGGTCCGGCTTGTTGTCAGGAAATCTTCAACCCACTGCATTCAAGAACACCTTTAAAAAAATATTTTAAAAACGACAACTGCTAAATAACTGAATTATTCCAATGAGTTTCCTCTTCCTACTTAAGCGTCAGAATAATGCATCCTTGGACGATCGTGACTCTTTGCAATACAAGTCTGACTCGGCAGGGGCACCTCGACGTGGTGTCATTGTTAGCCATCTTGTCTCGCTACATCAATTACAACTAAATAGTGAGTTCGATCCTCACTGTGTGCCCTATACTTCTGGCCTTTTAACACATCTAGGCTACGCTTAGAAAATCACTTCAACGCGACATAATTGTTAGACATCTTGTCTCGCTAGATAAATTACGACTGAATAATGAGTTCGATCCTCATTAGGTGCTCCATACTTCAGGCCTTGTGCCACATCGAAGCTACGCTTAGAAAATAACCCTATCTGACTCGACAGAAAACCACCCGCAATACGCTTCCGTTACTTCCTGCGTTAGACTAGTTGCCAAGCAAGGTTATAGGATCCAGTCTGTCTTGATATTTAATCCATAGCCGAGGGGCATTTGTGCGTAAGTGAATGTAACGAACTCGACTGGAATTCGACTCTCCAATTTGTCATTCCGGACCGTTCTTATTACGCTCATCACGCATCCAAGTTTACACTTGCTGGTATTGCCAACAGTCACCCATCTCGGTACTGAATGTCTCGGCGTTGCTTAACTTCAGTGAACAGTATTTAAAATATTTGACATTTAAAATGAATGGGATTTGTAGGAAATAGATGTAATTTATTAAAACACTTAAATAACCCCAGCTTATTAAAGAAGAGAAATGAATTGATTGTTGCCTGTAGGTGTAAAAAAGAAATATCTGATTAAAGACGTTGATTCTGATTAATTTTTAATAGAAATTAATTTTTAATATAATGTAATTTACAATTTGTTTTTTGTTTTCTTAATAAAAAAAAGTACAAGTAATTTCCCTTTTATATAAAAATTAAAGAAAATAATATTCACAACTCTAAAATAAAAATTAATTTTTTTACACACACCCATATATGTGTATATATACAGTTGCGGCCAAAATGTTCAGAACGGCATTGTTTTCGTCAGAAAAATAGGTATAAGTTTTTATTAAAGCTGTTTTATATTCTATAATTTTCACAGACAATAAATATGATATTAATTGTTATTGTCTGAGATTTTGGTTTAATTTGAGATGATAATCCAAAAGTTATGGATGATTTAGTGATTTACTGCAAAACCCATGGCGGCCAAAATGATCAGAACGGTTGAAAAAATAACAAAATAATAAAAAATGACAGAGAATACTGGAATTATTTAATATTTAGTGTGAAGCACTTTAACTTCAATCACACTTTGACATCTTCGACTGCATGAGGAAATTAAATTTTCAATTTCTTGCTGGGTGATCTTATTCCATTTTTCCTGAAGGGCATTCCATAATTTCTCGGTTGTTTTAGGATTTCTGGCATTCGAACGATCTCCTAGAATATTCCACACATTTTCAATAGGATTGAGATCTGGGCTTTGAGCGGGCCAATCCATAACAATAACCTTTTCAGCCTTGAGGAAGTTCATGACCACCTTAGCCTTGTGACATGGGGCATTGTCCTGCATGAATATGGGTGGTCGCTTAGTTGAATTTCTCAGCACAGGCAAGGCATGATCTTTTCCAAGTTGTTTATAAACTCCTGTATTTACTTTTCCATGTAATCGCACCAAAGGGCCCACACCATCTCTAGATATCATCCCCCAAACTATGACACATCCTCCACCGAATTTAACACTAGTCTTAAGGCATTTAGGCGACATTTTTTCACCTACTTTTCGACGAACGTATCTTTTCCCATCTGAGCCAAATAACAAATTTAGATTCATCACTGAAATGCACCGTTTGCCATTTTTCTTGAGACCACAACACATGTTCGTTTGCAAACGTAAGACGACACTTTTTATTGTTGGAGCTGATCAGTGACTTCAATGCAGGTGCTCTTGTTTATAGGCCATGTTCAATTAAACGACGAGACAGTTTTTCCAGATGAAGTTTTCTTCAGGACAATGTTCATTTCCCGAGAAACAGCAGCAGCAGTTTTAAATCTGTCCTTTTTAACCAACTTTACCATAGCACGATCTTCTCTCTTTGTCGTTTTTCTTGGCCTACCTGTAGACTTTCTGCTTCACACGAACCACAATCATCGTAGACCTTAAGAATACCGTGAACAACACTTTTTGACTTGTTAACAATCTTTGCAATAGACCCAATACTTAAATTATCCTTCTTTCGAAGCTTAATAATCTGCTGACGAATTGATAACGGAGTAAGTGGCATTATATTAACAAAGTACACTGCAGATATTCTTACTAATGTTTATTAAACGAACCATCACGTAAACAAATTTAAAGAAATTAGAGTTCGCCGGTTAAATATACTAAAACACGGAGTAAAAGCAACCGTTCTGATTATTTTGGCCGCCATGGGTTTTGCAGTAAATCACTAAATCATCCATAACTTTTGTATTATCCTCTCAAATGACACCAAAACCTCAGACAATAACAATTAATATCGTATTTATTGTCTGTGAAAATTATAGAATATAAAACAACTTTGATGAAAAATTATAACTACTTTTCTGACATAAACAATGCCGTTCTGAACATTTTGACCGCAACTGTATATATATCTATCTATCTATCTATCTATCTATCTATCTATATATATATATATATATATATATATATATATAAATCCCGTTTATTTTAAATGCCAAATATAATTTGTTAAAATTTTAAAAAACAGTAAGCTCAGTATAAAATACAATTTTTTTATTATTATTTGGTGTCACCTCAAACAAGGCAGTGAAGCCACTAAGTCACAAGGGGTTACAGGGTGTGGAAGAATTAGGAACAGAAACATTAATAATGAGCGGGAAGAGGAAAGAGTAATCAGGAGGACAGTAGATAGCGATTGACATTGCATTTAAATATTTGAAGATTAAAGTTGGATGGAAAGCATGGAGCCGAAAGGGAGTTCCATAAGCAAGGCAGTAAAGCCACTAAGACACAAGGGGTTACTGTGTGTGGAAGAATTAGGAACAGAAACATTAATAATGAGCTGGGAAGAGGAAAGAGTAATCAGGAGGACAGTAGATAGCGATTGACATTGCATTTAAATATTTGAAGATTAAAGTTGGATGGAAAGCATGGAGCCGAAAGGGAGTTCCATAAGCAAGGCAGTAAAGCCACTAAGACGCAAGCGGTTACAAGGTGTAGAAGAATTAAGAACAGAAACTTTAGTAATTAATCGAAAGAGGATTTGCTTTGGTTTGGTTTGTTTTGTTTTACGGCTTATCAACCTGAATGGGTTATTTAATGCCGAAAACATTTTTATTGCTGGTAATGTTTTTTTCCAAAATCTTCAAAAGGCTGCAC
The DNA here is from genome assembly GCA_964036315.1 of Acanthosepion esculentum. Taxonomy (NCBI): domain Eukaryota; kingdom Metazoa; phylum Mollusca; class Cephalopoda; order Sepiida; family Sepiidae; genus Acanthosepion; species Acanthosepion esculentum. The sequence goes on along the minus strand of OZ038516.1, from coordinate 6,152,868 downwards.
ACATATTAGAGATATAGGGGTCTGTGGACTTTTGTGTTTATGTGCTTTTTATTTTATTAAATCATTTCGTTAAAAAACAGCAAAAAGGAATCTCCACCCGCAGAGGACCAGATTGCAATCAAAAGATCCAAGGCTGCAGCGAGGAAAAGAATGTCCTGTAAAAATGGAGAGCCAGATCAAATGGCAGCCAGGAGAGCTTCCAATGCTGAGAATACGCAAAGAATCTCAAACTTCTGAACAAGCCAAAGGCTTCAATGCCGCTAGACGAGGCGGCTTTGAAGCTAGCATATATATACGCCGCCGGAAAATATAATTCCGGTCGAGCACACTTGGGAGAAATCGCGAGTTTGTAAACAATGATTACTCTTGCTAATACTGCAAAGCTCTTCCATGAATTAACCCCCCTTGGTCATTGTCGTGATTATTGGAAGAATAGGTACGTAAAATGAACCTTTCTCTCAAATAGGCCAGGGGTAGAATCAAACAGGTTTCGATCCCGGCTTGAGGCAATTGGATATCATGCCAGAATGATGAGTTGTAATACAGCGAAACAGTCTGTCTGTGGATGACAATATATATATATATTATATATATATTTTTTTGAATTGGACAAGGTCCGACAATTTTATTTTAAAGACATTTTATGATATGTTTAACGTTCTTTTTATAGATACAAGTATTTAAGCAAATGCTCTGTTTTATAATAAACAGTATTAAATAACATTTACCGGCCTGAATGTCCGAGAAATTTTCATAGAAAATTTTCGTTCTCCGACAGGAATCGAACCTGTATACTATACGGGACCGTCATTTCGCGTGACGTGCCTTAACCGTTCGGCCACAGAGAAGCGTCTGGTTAGCAAGGTCGATTTTACCATGAATCTCTTCTATTCATATCTGCTCTAGCGTATCAAATGATGTCATATATTTTTGAATTGGACAAGGTCCGACAATTTTATTTTAAAGATATTTTAAAGACGGTTAAGGCACGTCACGCGAAATGACGGTTCCGTATAGGGTACAGGTTCGATTCCTGTCGGAGAACGAAAATTTTCTATGAAAATTTCTCGGACATTCAGGCCGGTAAATGTTATTTAATACTGTTTATTATAAAACAGAGCATTTTCTTAAATACTTGTATCTATAAAAAGAACGTTAACCATATAATAAAATGTCTTTAATATATATATATATATATATATATATATATATATATATATATATATATATATATATATATATATATAATGTGAAGATCGCTTGAGGTGTGAAACTGATAGTCATTCTGAAGTGTTCATTTCTCAGTGCACACTGTCTAAACTTACAAACGCTATATAACCGATATTATGCACTCTTCACAGTCAGAACATCACCGATCATGTCTCGCCACTGCTTCCAGTCTTAAGTATATATATGTTACGTCTCTTTATCACACAGTCCCTGCTCTCACATCCATTTATGTAAACACATTATTTAGACTTTGACAGTCTAATCCTGGACCTCTATCAATTTGTCCTGTGAGTGTTAACTTATCCAAGCTTTCCTTCCTCATTATGTCTCCCGGAAAATGATCTTTTCTAATTTTAATTATAAGTGTTATTTCGTGCCTATTTTCCTCATAAATTCCTCTTACTCACATGTTATGTCTATGGTATTCTCACCATCCTTCTGTAGAGCCACATTTCTGTTGCTTTAAGTCTTCTTTTTATCTGTGAGGAAATTGTCCAAAATTCACAGCCATATAGGAGGACTGATATTACATAACAGTTCAGTACTCTTTTCTTTGTTTCTCTTGCTTCAAGTCTCTTCTTCATTTGTGAGGAGATTGTCCAGCATTCACTGCCATATAGGAGGACTGATATTACATAACAGTTCAGTACTCTTTTCTTTGTTTCTCTTGCTTCAAGTCTCTTCTTCATTTGTGAGGAGATTGTCCAGCATTCACTGCCATCTAGGAGGACTGATATTACATAACAGTTCAGTACTCTTTTCTTTGTTTCTCTTGCTTCAAGTCTCTTCTTCATTTGTGAGGAGATTGTCCAGCATTCACTGCCAGAAAGGAGGACTGATATTACATAACAGTTCAGTACTCTTTTCTTTGTTTCTCTTGCTTCAAGTCTCTTCTTCATCTGTGAGGAGATTGTCCAGCATTCACTGCCATATAGGAGGACTGATATTACATAACAGTTCAGTACTCTTTTCTTTGTTTCTCTTGCTACAAGTCTCTTCTTCATTTGTGAGGAGATTGTCCAGAATTCACTGCCATATAGGAGGACTGATATTATATAACAGTTCAGTACTCTTTTCTTTGTTTCTCTTGCTTCAAGTCTCTTCTTCATTTGTGAGGAGATTGTCCAGCATTCACTGCCATATAGGAGGACTGATATTACATAACAGTTCAGTACTCTTTTCTTTGTTTCTCTTGCTTCAAGTCTCTTCTTCATTTGTGAGGAGATTGTCCAGCATTCACTGCCATATAGGAGGACTGATATTACATAACAGTTCAGTACTCTTTTCTTTGTTTCTGTTGTTTCAAGTCTCTTCTTCATTTGTGAGGAGATTGTCCAGAATTCACTGCCATATAGGAGGACTGATATTACATAACAGTTCAGTACTCTTTTCTTTGTTTCTCTTGCTTCAAGTCTCTTCTTCATTTGTGAGGAGATTGTCCAGCATTCACTGCCATATAGGAGGACTGATATTACATAACAGTTCAGTACTCTTTTCTTTGTTTCTCTTGCTTCAAGTCTCTTCTTCATTTGTGAGGAGATTGTCCAGAATTCACTGCCATATAGGAGCACTGATATTACATAACAGTTCTGTATTATTTGTTAAGAACGAAATTTTCCTGCTTCTTAATACACTGATTAGTTTCTGGAAAGCATTTTCGCAACCCCAATGCGCCTTTGCACATCGGGCTAGAACCAGAGTATAGTATCTGTTCACTTTCTCTCGAATGGAAATGGTAATATTAGCCGTTTCCTTATGAGGAAACATTCGGTATTTATCTTCGAACAACCAGTGATAATCAAGTTACGCTTTTCTTCACTCCCTGGCCATTGTGCTGGGATCAAGGTATTGTATCTTTTTTTCTAATCCCTAAAGTTAATGGTAATAATAGCCGTTTCCTTATAAGGAAACATTCGGCATTCATATTCGAACAGTCAGTGCTACTGGAGTTACAGTTTTCTTTACTCCCTGGGCATTGCACAAAGATCAAAGTGTAGTATCTGTTCTCCTTACCTCTCGTGGTAATGGTAATATTAGCAGTCCCTTTATAATGAAACATTTGGTATTTATCGACCGAACAGCCAGTGCTACTCGAGTTTATCTTTTCTTTACTCCCTGGGCATTGGACAAAGATCAAAGTGTAGTATCTGTTTTCCTTACCTCTCGTGGTAATGGTAATATTAGCAGTCTCTTTATAAGGAAACATTTGGTATTTATCGACCGAACAGCCAGTGCTACTCGAGTTTATCTTTTCTTTACTGCCTGGGAATTGGGCAAAGATCAATGTGTAGAATCTGTTCTCTTCATCTCTAATAGTAATGATAATATTAGCCATTTCCTTATAATCGGTATTCATCTTCAAACATCCAGCGCTACTCGAGTTAATCTTTTCTTCATTCCTTGGCCATCAGAAAAGATCAAAGTGTATTATTTGTTTTGGATATAAGGACAAAATGCCGTCAAAGATCAAAGTGTAGTATCTGTTTTGGATATAAGGACAAAATGGTGTCAAAGATTAAAGTGTAGTATCTGTTTTGGATATAAAATTCTAAAATGGCGTTAAAGACCAAAGTGTAGTATCTGTTTTATATATAAGGAGAAAATGGCGTGAAAGATCAAAGTGTAGTATCTGTTTTATATATAAGGACAAAATGGCGTCAAAGATCAAAGTGTCGTATCTGTTTTGGATATAAGGACAAAATGCCGTCAAAGATCAAAGTGTAGTATCTGTTTAGGATAGAAAATGGTGTAAAGACAACAGGGTGCCGCAGGAATTTGATACGCTTCCCACATCTAGCTTCGAGAGACAGGTTAAGATCGCACGTGGGTAACGATTGGCCAATGAGCGTGATGCGTTCCCCTGAAGTTCTTCCTCCCGCTGTCTCTTACAATTCATGCTGCCACGTCTGTACTTATCATCTAATAAAATAGAATGAAAAATAAACTGTCTTTTGTTGATAAAATCTATGGACTAGCGTTGAGGCCCAGCGACAACACGGAAGGGAAGACCATTTTATTCAGATATGTTGAGTATAAATATTTTTATGTAAGCATTTAGTTTCTTCTTTACTTATGCTTCATTTGTACTTTCAAAAATTAATGTATGTCTGAGATTTTATCTCCGCAACATGAGAAAATACCCACAAACACACCACTTTACCACCTATAAACCCACAAAAAAACATTTCACCACGCCAGCCATATTGTCGTTTCAACGAGTCTTCTTTCAGCCGAATTGCCTTTCTAATGACAGATTCCAAAATGCCGGATCAGCGGATTAGAGAGATGCACTTCTTTGATTCCTTCCGTGTTCCTTCGAAGAATCAAATATTTTTGTCGTATTTGGTTCCAAAGAGAAACAGGATTTTGGTAAAATCTGTTATTAATCCTTTTGGAAATACGCGAGAAGGAAGAAAGAAAGAAAAAGAAGAAGAAAGAAAGAGAGCAAAAGAAAGAAACAAAGAAGAAGAAGGTAGAAAGGGAGAAAAAGAAGAAGAAAGAAAGAGAGAAAAGGAAGTAAGAAAAAGAGAGAAGAAGAAGAAATAAAAAAGAGAAAAAGACGAAGGGAGAAACAGAGAAAAAGAAGAAGAAGAAAGAAACAACGAGAAAGAAGAAGAAACGTTATGGAGAAAAGAGAAGAAAGAGAGAAAAAGAAAAGAAGGAAGAATGAGAGAAAGAGAAGAAGGAAGAAAGAGAGAAACAGATGAAGGAAGAAAGAGAGAAAAAGAAGAAGGAAGAAGCAGAGAAGAAGAAACAGAGGGGAAGAAGAAATAAACAGAGAAAAAGAATAAAGAAGGAAGAGCGAAAAGATGAAGGAAGAGAAAGAGAAAAAGAATAAGAAAGAGAGAAACAGAAAAACGAAGAAACAAAAAAGAAGGAAGGAAGAGAAAAAGAGAAGAAAGAAGAAAGAGAAGACAGGAGGAATAAAGGAAAAAGAAAAAGAAGAAGGAAGAAAGGGAGAAAAAGAATAAGAAAGAAAGAGAGAAAAGAAAAAATGAAAAAAGAACAGTAATGATATAAAAAATAAAAGAAAGAAAAGAAAAGAAAAAGAAAAGAAAAGAAAAGAAAATCAAGAAAAGAGAGAAAGAAAGGGAAAAGTAAAAACAAATGAATGGAACAAAAAATTGCTTGCTTGATTTATTTCTTACGGATTATCGAAGAAAAGAGAGAGAGAAAGGTTTAGGGAAGAATATTATACTAATATATACTTAGAGACAAGAGAGAGTGAGAGAGAATAGTAAGAACAAGAAAGAAAGAAAGAAAGAAAGAAAGAAAGAAAGAAAAAGAGAGAGAGAAAGGTTTAGGGAAGAGATTAAGGAAAAAAAATAAAAAAGAGAAAAAATAGGTTAGAGGGGATATTGAACTAAGATAATTTCAGACGTGTGAATGAGTGAGTGAGTGAGTGAGTGTGTGTGTGCGTGTGTGTGTGTGTGTGTGAGAGAGAGAGAGAGAGAGAGAACAAGAGCGTAGAAAGAAAGGAAGAAAGAAAGAATATACAGTGGAGAGAGAAAAATAAGAAAGAAAGAAAGAAAGAACTGCGTTGAATGAAAGAAAGAAAGAAAGAAAGAAAGAAAGAAACAGTGAAATAAAGAGAGAGAGAGAAAAAGAAAAAAGAAGGAAAAAGAAGTAGATTGAATAAAAAATAGGGGAAAGGAAATACGAAAGTCGGGGGGGCGTGGCATTGTGAAGTGGGTGCGCGTTTCTGAGTGGGGGAAAAAGTCTTGGAAATAATCGCAATGTAATAAAAGTGACGCCAACGAAGGAAAAGAAGGAAAGTCGGTTGGCCGCGGTTGGTGGGGGAGGGGACGGGTCGAACTATAGGCAGCGGAGGGAAGTGGGGGCGAGCGTGATGGCGGTGTGTGTGTGTGGGGGGGTCTAAACATCTCGATGACAAAAGAACCAATGGAAAGTGCACTCCGTCATCTTTTGACAAAAATCAGCTGTGGCAGTCGTAAACAGCGTCTGAAGGAAACGATTGCATCGACAAAAGGTCATAGCCATCCCGCAAACACCAGTTGGCACGCTGAGACACACGCATAGACACGCACAGAAATATACGATTATAAATTAGTATTCATATATGTGACGGTATATATATATATATATATATATATATATATATATATATATATGTAATGAAAACAACACTTAGTATTCATATATGTGACGGTATATATATATATATATATATATATATATATATATATATATATATATATATATATATATATATATATATAATGAAAACAACACTTGTTATTTACTGCATATAATTGGAAAGCAAACACACACACACATATATGTCATATAACTATACATATTCAAACCATATATATATATATATATATATATATATGTATATATATATATAATATTTTCAGTTTACGCGTTATTTTTATAGATACAATTTATTTAAGTAAATGGTTCGATTTTTTTTTTTAATAAACGGTATTAATTACATCTACCGGTCTGAATGTTCGAGAAATTTCGTAGAAAATATGCATTCTCCGAGAGAAATCGAACCTGTATTCCTGTACAGAAACCGTCATTTGATCTGACGCGCTGTACTATTCAGCTACAGAGAAGCGACTGGTTAGCAAAGTTCAAATTACTGTTTATAAACACACAATCTTCAACGATTTTTTCCGATCTATCATATCTGCTCACGAAACGTATCTTAACGTAAACAATGACAACACACACAAATATATTCAAACATGTTTCACTGGGTAATATAGACATATATGATTTTTTTTTATTTTTATGATAATCCTTTCTAGTTCTGTAATCAGGTTCTTGATGTTAAGATGAAATTCATCCAGGAAGGTGGCGTAGTTTTTTTTTCTAGCCAAGTACTTTCGAACTCCTCTGAGATCAACCTCGGGGGTGAATTACAAAGAGATATTTTAAATTTTAAAAAAGCTATAACAGAGCTCATTGACGTCTATTTTGAAAAAAAGTTACAATAAGTTTGTCTTTGTAATTCACTCTTACTGTAAAAAGTGAAAATATATATATATATAGAAAGAAATCAAAGGTAAACTCTTCTCAGAAAATCAAATATTTAACGAGATTTTAAAACTGGGCCAAGAAATATATTAAAATTGATTTTCCTGAAATAATTTTTCAAGAATTTCGGGTGGCACGCAATGGACCTGATGGATGGGCCAAATGATCGATTTTATCCGATACAGTTGTGCCTGTGGCTAAAAGAAAGCAGCAAGGAGGCGAAAATATATTTATATGGGCTGATTATTATTAGTGCTAATTATTACGATTTTTGGACAAGACTTTATGAATGGTTCAATTGATTTTACTGAAATAATGCGATGGGCCTGATGGATGGGGCCGATGAAACGTTTGATATTTGACAAGAATTTTTCAAGGCAAGAGTGGACGAGTGTTTAGGATTTTGCATTCTGACCGAGGAAGGAGGGCCTGCAGAATACTCACGGGTCGAATAGAGGGAAAGAGAGACACAGGAAAACAACGCATGACATAGCGGACTTAAACAAGTGGATGAAAGAACGTGGTCTAGGGGAGATAGCAAAGGGACGGAACTTGTTGGGAATGGGGAAAGTGGAGAGCCATGATCGCATACGTCCGGAAAACAACGGCACATAAAAAAAGAACTAACTGAGCGATAATTCAAAATTGGGCATTCAGATGTCTTTTAGATCAGCTTCTTTTATGTGTCGTGTCCCTTCAGAACGTCGGCGATCATGGCCCTCCACATCTTCCTCTCCTTTTAGCTCTTAATAAGATTTGCCTTTTTGTTATTTCTCACAAACCCTGTTCTGCCATCCATTTACTCAAGCTCATTCTTCTTCTTCTATGCGCCGTGTCCCTTCAGGACGTCGGCAATCATGACCCTCCATATCTTCCTCTCCTTGTAGCTCTTAATAATATTTTTCGTTTTGTTATTTCTCCCAGACCCTGTTCTGCCATCTATTTGTTCAAGCCTATCAAGTATGTCACGCACTGATTTCCTCTGTCCCTCTACACACACACACACACACACACACATACATGCATATATATATATATATATATATATATATATATATATATATATATATATATATATATATATTCTTTTTTTTTTTCTATGAAAATTTCTCGGACATTCAGGCCGGTAAATGTTATTTAATACTGCTTATTATAAACAGAGCATTTACTTAAATACTTGTATCTGTAAAAAGAATGTTAAACGTAAAAATGCCTTTAAATATATATATATATATATATATATATATATATATATATATATATATATATATATATATATGGTTTTAAAGTGTGCTATAATTAGGGGATAAAGTGCTCAATATCAGAGATAGAGCGTATGTAAATATAAAAGTGAATATTGAAGTCAACACTCAGAGGCGACAGACTGTTTCGAGCTAAACGCAGTCATATATATATATATATATATATATATATATATATATATATATGTATGTATGTATGTATGTATGTATGTATTAAAGTAATGAAGAACTTGATAATCCGTATGGATAATCCCAACGAGGATGTAATTCAGAGCTCAATGTTAAATTAGCGCGATTAATTCCATGTGTGAAAAAATGAATTTAAATTTACATAGAGGTTTTAAAATTTAATTAAAATTTTCACACTTGGAAGTGTGGTCTGACGAGCCAGGGGATAAGAAATTCCCTGGGGAAATAAATTATAACCAAAGGACCCTTGAAGTTGTCTATTTTCATTGTATATATATATATATATATATATATATATATATATATATATATATATATATATATGTTTCATTAAATAATATAGACAAGTGTTGTCTATTTATTTTATGTATGTATCTATAAAAACAAGTTAAACATAAAAATGTCTTTAAATAATTGTCGGGCTTTGTCCATTTCATAATGTGTGACGTCATTTGTTTACATTTGATACGCCATGAGCAGTTATGAATGTACGTGAGAGATTCATGGAAGATTGAAGTTTATAAGCAGTAAATTCGACCTTGCCAACCGAACGATCCTCAGTGGCCAAATCGGTTAAGGCACGTCAGGCTAAATGACGGTTACGTATAGGATACAGGTTCGAATCCTGTCGGAGGACGAATATTTTCTATGAAAATTTCTCGGACATTCAGGCCGGTAAATGTTGTTAATACTGTTTATTATAAAACAGAGCATTTACTTAAATACTTGTATTTATAAAATGAATGTTAAACATAAGAATGTCTTTAAATATATATATATATATATGTAAGCAAATATGTGGCTATAGATCCGACAGTATGAGGAAACATATTTTAATATCTATATTGCGCACGGTGAATACTAGACCAGGCTTCTTTGATATTTCCCCTTTTCTGGCAAGATTAATGCTGGACAAACGTACTTATAAACTTTAGAGTCTAGTCAAATTCTTCTCTTTCATTAATAGTAATAAACTCTATTTTAGGAATACGTTTTCACAACATCACCCACGTGACGCCGACGTGATCGCATTTCAAAACGGAACGCTGATCTTAAAATTCAGTCATTTTGTTGTGATTATTCTTATGCCTATCGTCTTTTCATGTTGACTTGAATATCGTCTAATTTTAATTTTGTTTTAATAACTATGTCCTGAAGAAGGTCTACTAGACCGAAACGTCTGACGCCGACATTGAAACAACATTAAAAACAGTAAACTTGCATTTTCGGATTTTTTGTTTTTCCATATTTTTCCTCATATATATATATATATATATATATATATATATATATATATATATTCCTACTATCATAAATTTTATATAGTAATACTTATACATATACATATACCTACGTTTTGCTGTGCGACTTAAATATATCTTATGTTTTACCGTAAGATATATTTGTGCCTGATGAGCCGGAAACCAGCGAAACTTATCTCGCACACCAAAACGTAGGTATATGTGTATGTATAATTACTAATATATATCTTTACTTTGTCTAACCACATCTATCATTATTGTGTTTCCACCTCGTGAATAAATTTGATGATTATTTATTTGTATGCCTGTGTTATATATATATATATATATATATATATATATATATATATATATATATATATATATAGGTATCTATATATGAGGAAAAATATTTCCTGAGCGTAAATTGAAAGTCGATGGTCATGATTTAAATTATGTCAAGTCCTTTCCTTACCTTGGTAGCAAAGTGAACCAAAGCGGTTCTCTTGACGATGAAATTGTTCACAGAATTGCCAAAGCCACTTGCGCCTTTGGAAGTCTTCGCCATCGCTTGTGGGACGAAAGGGGTATTCGGCTGGACACAAAAAACCTTGTTTACCGTGCTGTTGTTCTTTCCATTCTTCTTTATGGCTCCGAGTCCTGGACTCCATACAGACATCACATTCATCAGTTAGACGTATTTCATAAAAGCTGTCTACGCTCCATTTGTGGTCTTAGCCTCCGCGACAAGGTTTCAAATGCTGAATTGTTCACTAAATGTAAAATATCTGGAATCGAATCATTCCTTATCCAATCGCAATTGCGGTGGGCTGGTCACGTCTTGAGGATGCCTGATGACAGAATTCCGAAGATTGCGATGTACAGTCAGCTGGCAGATGGGAAAAGGAATGTTGGACGGCCTTGGCTTAGGTACAAGGACAAGTTGAAGAGTAACCTGTCTGCAGTGAACATACCATATGGGAGTCTTGAAAATGTAGTTGGTGACCGCAAAGAATGGAGATCACGGTGTTTTGAAGGTCTCAGGAAGTTTCAATCTGAAAGCATAAACAAACTGAAAGAAAACCGAGAAAGAGCCAAACGATTAGCAGCGGCACCACTATCTGCAGCGGTTAATCCACATTCATGTTCTATTTGCGGCCTTGTTTGCAAATCCCTTGCTGGACTAAAAAGTCATCAGAGGCAAAAACATAAATGAGTTTTATAAATATAAGTTGTCTGAACCTCATACGTCGAAATCGACGGGAGAGTCCATTATATAGGTATAGGTAATAAAGATTAGCCATCTAAAAATAGTCACAAATTACATTCATGAATTAGATTCAAACTGATAGAGATGTTACCTTAACAATCATTTACAATATTAAAATATTACTATCAGTAAACTGTTATATTTTAAATAAATTTTTTAATGTACTTTCTATGAATGCGTTTTTAAATATACTATTTAACTCATATTAAATCCCTAAATTATTTCTAAAAGAGTTAAAAATTTAAATTGCTAGCAAACATCAAATTAATTTCTTCGATGATTTAGAAAAATAAATTACTATCAAACATTAAAATCTTTCTTTACATAAATTGCTAAAAATTACCACCCCTCCTGTCTATGAGTAAAGCCTAATGACATCTTCTTTCTCTTTACTTCCCCCTCCTTTCTTTTTATTTTTTCTCTCTTCTCCCCCTTCCCTTTCAATATATCACTTCCGTTAAGTTAACTGATTAAATAGGTCAATGTCTGGCCCCTCCTCCACTAATACAAAGTATGATAGATAGAAATATTAAAATAAACCCTATCTAAACTCAGTAATGTCTCTTACACTACTCCTCATTACCCTCTCTGTTAAATTACATAAACTTAATACTACCCGTCAAAAGTGTGAATGTTCATTTCATTTTTCGTTTCACCTTTTGGAAGTGTAGCCTGATGATCCTACGTCATTTAAAAGGGCTATGGTGAAATAAATTATTACATGGAGCCTTAAAGTGGTCTGTTTTTCTTTAAATAATTAGCTTTGAATTTACATTGAGCTCTCAGGATTTCATCCTCCTTGGGACTACCTATACGGATTTTTCTTAACTATGTTTATATATATATATATATATATATATATATGTGTGTGTGTGTGTGTGTGTGTGTGTGTGTGTGTGTGTGTGTGTGTGTGTGTGTACGTGTGTATATGTATATATATTTTATTATTTCCTTAGGGGTACAGAATTTTATTATGGAAATAAAAACGGCAAGACGTGCTTTACCAAAAAAATGACCAGCCGAAGGTTCTGCCCTCACTCAACAGACCTGAAATCGAGGGAACACTAAATATTACAATAGAAAATATAAAACATGAGAAGCATGTGATGAAATGAAAATGGAAAGATCAGATGGAAATAATGTCAAGCCCTATCAGGCATTCCCTCTGTTTGCAGAGGGAGGGCTGCCTGGAACTGACATGGATCCTTTCCAATACCTTTAAGTATAACACAGAAGGATGGAGAATGAGTCAAGGCTGAAGTTGCTTGGATTATTTATAAGGCGCTCAGCAATGGCGGAGCTGTATATGTTCCTGACCTTGTCACCAGACAGGAACATACCATTCCTAATATTTCCGGGTACGTGTTGATATATCCGTGCGTTTAGCCGTCAGGTAGTTCTACCTATGTAGTCAGCTCCGCAACTACATCAAAATTGGTATATCACATTATTAATATGGCGGGGAGGCAGAACGTCCTTTCTCGCAGACACCCAAGGAGACCTGGTAGAATATATATATATATATATATATATATATATATATATGTGTGTGTGTGTGTCATCCACAGACAGACTGTTTCGCTGTATTACATCTCATCAGTCTGGCTAGATATCTGATTGCCAAAAGCCAGGATCGAAACCCAACCGATTACGCGACAGTCGGAAATTTTCCTCTGAGCTATCAGCTTCCAGCATGGAGGAAGGTGAATTTTCATATATTTATTCTTGAATAAACACGCCAGTGACTCAGAGTGCTCAAGTCATGGAAGAGTTTTTATAAACTTTATATATATATAAACTTTATATATACATATGTATACACACACACACACACAAACACACACACACATATATATATATATATATATATATATATATATATGCACATAACATATAGATAGATAAACTTTATATATATATATACATACACACACACATATATATATAAGAACTTTTATAAACTTCATATATATAAGAGCTTTTATAAACTTTATATATATATAAACTTTATATATATACGTATGTATACAGACACACACAAAAACACACACACACAAACACACACACACATATAAATATATATATATACATATGCACATAGCATATAGATAGATAAACTTTATATATATATACATACACACACACATATATATATAAGAACTTTTATAAACTTTATATATATGAGCTTTTATAAACTTTATATATATATATAAACTTTATATACACACACGCACATGCACACACACACACACACACACACACACACACACACATATATATATATATATATATATATATATATATATATATTGATTCAACACCATAGCAATATTTCTTTTGGCAAGAGTTTATTTAAGTTTTCTGTACTGATGATTAAATATCTTTAAAAAATAGACTTAGCAGTCTCGTGCAACCTCGAACATCTGATGATAAAAATTTACACTGAAAACGTGACGTCACCACACTTGTGCTAAGAAAAACAAGTTTAGATTAAAAATCTTGAAAACAATCCAAATAACGCACTAGCGAAAGCCAACACTTTCTCCGACTGAAAACAACTGGTCATAGTGGCTCAATGTTCTGGGGATAATAATATTGGAAAATGCATCTATACTCTTGAGACATCTGCATAAACACTTGTAAGGAAATAAACAAATAAACTCTAACTTCTCAGACGAAGTATTTCCGGAGTTAAGGCGACTTTACAGTTAACAAGAAAATACAGTAGAAGTAATAGAACAACAGAGATAAGACATGGCTCAGATAAAAGTGTTTTTATTTCCCGGTTTTACAAGGTTCCATCGTTTGCTACTTCGGGATACCGTTATGGGAGACTGCGAGTTCGTTCTGCGGTATACCACGAGGTAGTAGTCGTTATAGACTCTTGATAGGAAATCCACGCGAATTATCGCATTGCTCTAATCGAGAATCTTTAGTGCTGCCGCTAGTTTTGTTGCTAGCCGAAGATCCGCCGCTAATGTCAATCAGGTCTTGGGTGAAATCAGCGGGCCTTTTCTGATCGGTTAGAAAATGTGTTTTATACTTTTGGATGCTACTTTGCGCAAAGACGGACGAAATTTATATTCAAACATATATTACTAGCAGCATGGCCCGGCGTTGCCCGTGCTTGATTCAAAAATCGTACGACTCATAGAGCAATCGCTATCACTTGACTTCAAATATTTTTGCCCTTTCTTGCCTTTAAAGGAGTGCCCTTTGCCGTGCTGATGTTGATATATGCCTTACTTCTTGCCTATCTCACACTGCGAATTTTTTCTAAGCTCTATACTAAACATTATCAGTTATCTTCTAAAGGACAGATGGCACAGTGGATAAAGGCGTTGGTTAGATCCTGTGACAGGACCCAAAGAGTGTGAGATAAATACCTGGTTAAGGCAGTGGAGAACTTGAGATGGGAATTAACAGGAGATAACTGATAACTGACATCCATTAAACATGGCACGTGGAACTAGCCCCAGTGAGCGAAATAAAGGGTTCAGTTCGACATTCCAACCACCTGAAGAAGGCCGGAGCGTACAACGGCCGAAACGTTGTAATAAATATGGCAACAAAGATGAGGAGAATGGTCCGAATAATGTAAATAGTGTACATAATACCTCATCTCAGAAATATAGACAGATACTGAAAGGTCGAAACGTTGTAATAAATATGGCGACAAAGATGAGGACGATAGTCCGAATAATGTAAATAGTATATATATATATATATATATATATATATATATATATATATATATATAGTGTCCATAAAGTTCGTGTGCACTTTAAAAAATTTATAACTTTATTTGTATTTGCGATAGAAATAATCTGTAAAAGATTTTATAAAGTTTAATGTACCTAGTTTTAAGCATAGCTAAAATAACTAGTGAATAGAGGCATTATTGTAAATCAGTTGGCAAATGTTTTCCGTGAACTGCAAAATCGTATTACCCTTTGTATTGCTAATGATGGAGGACATGTGGAAACTTAAATAAAATTTCAATAAAATCTTAAAAAATATAGATTTACATCTTTCTAATCCTTTTTACAAATTATTTCTATCGCAAATACAAATAAAGTTATAATTTTTTTAAAGTGCACACGAACTTTATGGACACCCTATATATATATATATATATATATATATATATATATATATATATATATATATATATATACAGGAGATTACTTCGTTAGACGTGCAGATCAACAACACTCTAAAAAGTGCGTTATTTCATGTATGACAACCTAATATAATTTATGTCGGTAAATTGTATCAGGGTTATTACCGGGACAAATCATAACACGACTTACGTGAAGTGAAGAACCCTTAACCACCGGGTCCTCGATCTCTTAGACGATTCAGTGGTGTAATTTAAATCTAATGTCAGGGGTTATCAGGATCTAACATGTGCGCTGATTGTTTAAGTCGTTTTCACTATTGTTCTTTGTTCATTATCTTGACTTTTTTCGGCGAGAGTTGATGAGATCTCCCTTAGATTATCTATCGGCACGCCCATATACTTTCCTAACCTGATGACCCTGATAGAGATGTTGAAAGTCTGTGTGTAAACAGCATAACTTAATTTGGTTTCCGACATATACCGACAGGAAAAAAGATATCTATTACAGTCTGTTCATAACTATCTATTAGGAACCGAAACATTAGTAATGAGCAGGAAGAGAAAATAGTAATCAGGTGGACAGTAGATAGCGGTTGACATTGCATTTAAATTTTTGTAGATTAAAGTTAGCTGGAAATCATGGAGTCGGAAAGGAGTTCCACAAAAGAGTAGTGCGAGAAAAGAAACAGTTGTATGTTGGAATATAATACTACGTTATAAAATAAAAAAAGTAAAATAAATTAATAGAAATAAATAAACAAATTAACAAACTACTCTCGCCAAAATAACCGTTAGACTAGACGACCAACAAGATTGTTAATGTATATCTAATGCTGTTCGTTTTGTTAAATGTCTCTTGGATGAAAAATAGCTATAATTACCTTACCAGACCAAAACAAACTACTAAATAAACGATCAGAACTTATTTCAAAATTTTGACTACGTTACTAAAAATCGAAAACCAAACAGAACCAAACGGAATAAATAAAAATACAGAAAATAAAAATAAATAAAAAACAAGTAAAATAAATTAATATAAATAAAAAACAAATTAACAAACAGCTCTCGCTAAAATAACCGTTAGACTAGACTACCCACAAGATTGTTAATGTATATCTAATGCTGTTCGTTTTGTTAAATGTCTCTTGGATGAAAAATAGCTATAATTACCTTACCAGACCAAAACAAACTACTAAATACACGATCAGAACTAATTTCAAAATTTTGACTACGTTACTAAAAATCGAAAACCAAACAGAACCAAACGGAATAAATAAAAATACAGAAAATAAAAATAAATAAAAAACAAGTAAAATAAATTAATATAAATAAAAAACAAATTAACAAACAGCTCTCGCTAAAATAACCGTTAGACTAGACTACCCACAAGATTGTTAATGTATATCTAATGCTGTTCGTTTTGTTGAATGTCTCTTGCCTGTATCAAGTCAACTCGCTTTGACGTACAACAGAACACAAACGCTCAAAAATAGTGGCTTGACTTCTTTCGGCGAGAGTTGATGAGATCTCCCTTAGATTATCTATCGGCACGCCCATATGCTTTCCTAACCTGATAACCCTGATAGAGATGTTGAAAGTCTGTGTGCAAACAGCATACCTTAATTTGGTTTCCGACATAACCCGACAGGAAAAAGATATTTCGGCAGGTGAAAAAGGAACGTTATACAAGAACAACCAAGCGAACAGGGTGTGGAAGAATTAGGAAGAGTAACATTGATGATGAGCCGAAAGGTAGAGGAGTAGACATTGCATTTAAATTTTTGCAGATTATAGTTGGCTGGAAAGCATGGAGCGGGAACGAAGTTCCGCAAACGAGAAGGGCAAGAGAAGAATCTGTTAGCATAGAACTGACGGCCACATCTCGCTAGCGCAACTGTAAATGCACGACAACTCGATGCCAGGCTAGTATTGCGCTTAAATTCTTACAGTCGAGGTACCATAGTGAAAAGATCACCCGAACAATTACCATGACAACGAATCTATCTATCTATCTATCTATCTATCTATCTATCTATCTATCTATCTATCTATCTATCACAGTCTCTTCATTATCTATCTATCTATCTATCTATCTATCTATCACAGTTTCTTCATTATCTATCTATCTATCTATCTATCACAGTCTCTTCATTATCTATCTATCTATCTATCTATCTATCTATCTATCTATCTATCTATCACAGTCTCTTCGTTATCTATCTATCTATCTATCTATCTATGTATCTATCTATCACAGTTTCTTCATTATCTATCTATCTATCTATCTATCTATCTATCTGCATATCACAGTCTCTTCGTTATCTATCTATCTATCTGTCTATCACAGTTTCTTCATTATCTATCTATCTAAGTCTGTTCATATCTATCTATCTATCTATCTATCACAGTCTCTTCGTTATCTATCTATCTATCTATCTATCTATCACAGTCTCTTCATTATCTATCTATCTTAGTATGTTCATATCTATCTATCTATCTATCTATCTATCTATCTATCTATCTATCTATCTATCACAGTCTCTTCGTTATCTATCTATCTATCTATCTATCTATCTATCTATCTCAGTCTGTTCATATCTATCTATCTATCTATCTATCTATCTATCTATCTCAGTCTGTTCATATCTATCTATCTATCTATCTATCTATCTATCTATCTCAGTGTGTTCAGATCTATCTATCTATCTATGTATGTATGTATCCCTCTTTCTATCTCTGCTCTGCCAATCTCAGATATAGACGTGTATCAAAAGTATTTTCCTTTTTTATTCAGTTCTTTATTACAAAAAAAAAAGATTTTCTCAATTCAAATATAATACATTGTCTTATTTCCAAGCAAGCTTTTACTAATTTTCTTGTTTCTTGTTTTCTTTTCAAATATGATCTTCAAAGAATTACTTACAACCGCCAAGCGCCATCTTCTGTCTCCTTGAATCCTATTCTTTTTACATTCCTTTCTCCTCAGTAAAGTGTTCTCAATTGTTTTCAATCTATTGTTTGTTGCATCTTAGTGGCTTTATACCCTTGTTTGGAGATAGATAGATTGATAGATAGATACATATGAACAGACTGATATATATATATATATATAGATAGATAGATAGATAGATAGATATGAACAGACTGATATATACATATATATATATATATATATATATATATATATATATATATATATATAGATAGATAGATAGATAGATAGATAGATATGAGACAGATAGATATGAACAGAATGAGATAGATAGATAGATAGATATGAACAGACTGAGATAAATAGATAGATAGATAGATAGATAGATCTGAATAGACAGACAGACGGACAGATAGATAGATAGATAGATAGATAGATATGCATCACAAGCATCTATCTATCTATCTATCTATCTCAGTCAGTTGAGATAATTCGAAAAGATATCCCTGGCGAAATTATAATTTTGTTTTTGATCCAGGAAACCCATCCGTTCTGTATTCAAGGTCTTCCGTATTTGTTTTTACTCATTTCACCCCCAAGTAAGTTAACAGAAGACCTTAGGATGCAAGGGGCGTGGTCGAGAGTGAAAAAAAGAGAGAAGACAATAAAAAAAATTCAAGGAGGTAGAAAACGTCATTAACGAATTTCCATTTGCGGAAAAATAGCGCGACAGACCCCGGATCATGTGAGCAAGATCCGATGTGAAGTGAGCCAAGTGTAAGGTCAAGTATTGTCATATTACAGAAAAAAAGACTCCTCCTTTATTGATCAAAGCAGGTATTTTGGTTTCAAAGCGGCATCCATTCTCTCCAGCTGTTTAAAGTAGAAGCCTGGGTTAATAGCTCGGCGGGCTGGCAATATTTCAAAGTAAATTATTTTGCTCGGAATTCCAACATTAATTATAATTTTTTTTTTACGAATCTTCCTTGATAGAGGTCTTAAGTTTTAAAACAGATCTCGTCTGCAGTCGATCTCTCACAGACGTGCCGTCGCCACCCTCTGTCTTTTTTACAAATACTTTCATGGTAACTGCTCCGATGAGCTGCTTTTGCTGGTTCCCAGACTTCATGAATTTCAGCGTTCTACTTGGCTGGCATCTTGCTCACACCCTTTCAGTGTTGAGATTGTTAAATGTAGCCGTCTCTTCTACTCAAATAGCTTCATATCTCGCACCTCTCGTCTGTCGAACTCCCTTCCCTTTTCCTGACAACTATAATCTCCAACTATTCAAATGTAATGTCAATCGACGTCTCCAGATGCCTTGATCTATCCACTATCCTTCTCCACATCCTTTCCTCTATCATTCCTATCTGCTATCGCTCCAAATCTTCTGTAACCCCTTGCCTTGATCTATCCACTATCCTTCTCCACATCCTTTCCTCTATCACTCCTATCTGCTCTCGCTCCAAATCTTCTGTAACCCCTTGCCTTGATCTATCCACTATCCTTCTCCACATCCTTTCCTCTATCATTCCTATCTGCTCTCGCTCCAAATCTTCTGTAACCCCTTGCCTTGATCTATCCACTATCCTTCTCCACATCCTTTCCTCTATCACTCCTATCCACTCTCGCTCCAAATCTTCTGTAACCCCTTGCCTTGATCTATCCACTATCCTTCTCCACATCCTTTCCTCTATCACTCCTATCTGCTCTCGCTCCAAATCTTCTGTAACCCCTTGCCTTGATCTATCCACTATCCTTCTCCACATCCTTTCCTCTATCACTCCTATCTGCTCTCGCTCCAAATCTTCTGTAACCCCTTGCCTTGATCTATCCACTATCCTTCTCCACATCCTTTCCTCTATCACTCCTATCTGCTCTCGCTCCAAATCTTCTGTAACCCCTTGCCTTGATCTGTCCACTATCCTTCTCTACATACTTTCCTCTATCACTCCTATCTGCTCTCACTGCAATTCTCTGTAACCCCTTGTGTGCTAGTGGCTTCCTGCCTTGCTTGTGGTGAAATGCTTAAAATAAATCCGGATATATGATGGCTAATACGACAGTTTGTAGGTGCACCTCCAAAAACCTGTAATTTCTTAACATATATATGTATATATGTAAATGTATATGTAGAAGTGACAAAATGAATGAACCTGATGAATGTTTGCAAGCGTTCTTAAATTTAAGTTTCGAATAACTGTCAAATAAATACTTGTTGCAAAATTATCATATTTGCTTTGACAAACTTCGCCAGAGGACAAAACGCGTTGGCTAAAGACTAGATTTCCTCTTCTCTTTCCATTCATTAGGATATATATTACATACAAGTTGGGCCAGGTAATTGTAAAAAATATAATATAGATAGATTATTTTCTTAAGATATACAGGGTGTCCATAAAGTTCGTGTGCACTTTTAAAAAATTATAACTTTATTTTTATTTGCGATAGAAATAATCTGTAAAAAATGTTATAAAGTTTAATGTACCTAGTTTTAAGTATAGCTAAAATAACTAATGTCATTTCAGGCATTACTGTAAATCAGTTGGCAAATGTTTGCCGTGAACTGCAAAATCGTATTACCCTTTGTATTGCTAATGATGGAGGACATGTGGAAACTTAAATAAAATTTCAATAAAACCTTCAAAAATATAGATTTGCTTCTTTCTAATCCTTTTTACAAATCATTTCTAACGCAAATTTCTTCCGCGTCTCGTATATACGAGTTTGTCGTTACTTTGAAACTCTTTATGCGACAAGGGCGGACTATCATTGTTGTGCCGTCCGTGTGTTGTTTGATATATTGTAATTGTCATCTTTGATAATGGCTTATATAAGCCGAAAGCTTAGATTGGATTCAAACATGTATCAATATGGTGTTTTCCTTTCGTTTTTCAACGATAATGTGATTAAGCTTATCAGACAATATGAAAGGAGCTTACTTAAAATAAATAGACAAAACTTGCCTATATTATTTAATGAAACATGCATTAATGAAAAATTGCTGCCTAAATATACACAATTTAAATAATATATATATACATATATATATATATATGTGTATTGATTTTTATGTATTCGGAAGAGATAAATTAGATTCATGAACAATGGATCTGCAGAAAAATGGTGACGTAATGTAATTTTTTTAAACACAACATGCAATTAATCTGCGTACCTTTGGTTTTTATTATGTTTATCATTTCTTTCTTGATCTCTGAGGAAGTTTTATAAATGAAACATTTTAGATTAAGATCTGTTTCCGACTTGTTCTTTATACTATCATTTTGTCGGATTCCTATCCATACTCGATCTATTATATTTCTATTCACACACACACACACACACACACACACACACACACACACACACACACACACACACATACATACATATATATATATATATATATATATGTATTTAAATTGTGTGTATTTAGGCAGCATTTGTTCATTCATACATGTTTCATTAAATAATATAGATGAGTGTTGTCTATATATTTTATGTAAGTTCTTTTCATATCGTCTGATAAGCTTAATAACATTATCATTAAACAATGAAAGAAAATCACAATATTGATACATATTTTTAATCCAATCTAAGCTTTCGGCTTACATAAGTCATTATCAAAGATGACAATTACACAATACATTTAAGCAATACACGAACAAGAAATTGATGATAGTCTGTTTTTGTTTACATAGATGATTTCCAAGCAACGATAAATACGTGCATATAACAGCAGCATTGTTACAATAAAAGTAAATAGGTTCACCTATCGTCAAGTTCACAATCCTTCCCGGTCTTTTGAACAGGAGTAGTGGTTTATCCCTTGTTTCCTGTTTAGGATTGGGTTTCCGGTTCCTTCTAATGTCTACTTCAACTCTATACTTCTAATGTCTCCTCTCCGCTCTTTTGAACAGGAGTAGTGGTTTATCCCCTGTTTCCTGTTTAGGATAGGGTTTCCGGTTTCTTCTAATGTCTACTTCAACTCTATACTTCTGATGTCTCCGCCTAAATACTGACATTTTATTTACAATTTATTTGTTTTTTTTTTCCATTTAAATACGAGTAGACAGGTTTGTCTATAGTCCGGTTCACACTCCTCCCCAGTCTTTTGAACAGGGGCAGAGGTTTATCCCTTGCTCCGTGTTTAGGATAAATTTCAACTTCCCTTTTTTTTAACTCGGAAAATTTATTTACAGTGTATTTATATTTTTACCTCAGTGCGAGTAGACAGCTTCGTCTATCGTCCGGTTCATACACCTCCCTCGTCTTTTGAACAAGAGTAGAGGTTTTATCCCTTGTTTCCTGTTTGGGTTTCCGGCTCCTTCTAAAGTCTGCTATAGTTTTATGCTCCTAACGCTGGTATTTTTCTATGCTAATATAATACCACACAATAATCCTCTACCTTGGGTGGCTCTTGGGCCTTGTATTGGGTGAATATCATTAAAAAAAACAAAGAAATAACAGAGAATAAGCATTTTTAGTTGATTTTACAAGGAAATAATAATACGGTAGTCAGTAGTTTATTAACAGTCAACAGGCATGATTTTAAAATCTCAAGGGAGAGAACTCAAGTTATATTATATAAGCTTTATTTATTTGCAAATAATTACCGTATAAAATCGATAAATACACTGTGACGATAGCGTCATTTAAATGGTCACTGATTAAACTGTATAAAACTGATACTCTTCAACTCGCCACCGACTTTTCCACTACGTCCCTGTTTCTGTTAAATGTTTATTTGTTTGCAAATAATTATACCATGAAATCTATCAATAGAATGTGACGATAGCGGCATTTAAGAGAGTATAGATAAAACAGTTTGAAAGTGATTCTCTTCAACTCGCCACCGACTTTTCCACTACGTCCCTGTTTCTGTTATAGTATCGGAAACTCACCCTCTGGATGTTAATAAAGCACTATGATTATGGAACTTTGAACCGATTGGTTCTTCCCCGGGTTTCTTTGTTCAGTGTTCTGAGTCAGATCTGTGCCGTTCAAGCCTAACCCCCAACTCTCAATTCTAGTGAAATTACTCACACATGACGATAAAAGAATCTGGACGCTCCTATTTACTTGATAATGAGCGGCTATATTCATCGTGCTGTCGGGCGTACGCGAAGATATATTGAGTCGCCAGTTGAATAACAATAACACAATGTATGGCATTTGACGATGTTTAACAGAACTAAATTTGGCGCCTGAACAGTAAAGCAAGTCTCAGAGGCCAATGAAGTTAATTCGCTAACGAAATTTCCGATGAAAGTTGATTCTATCTGTCGTGCTAGACATTTTTTATCGCCAGAATGTATCTTACACATTTTAAAGCCTGCCATTCGCCCATGGTTTGAATATTACTGCCACATCTAGTCTATGGCTTCTGCTATCTATTCACAGATTCTTAAGTAAAGCCACAGAATCTGCAATTTTATCGGTGCTGATCTGGCATCTCGGCTTCAGTCAATTTCCTACGACCGTAACGTAGTTTCCATGTGTCTTTTCTGTAAATATTTTCATGTTAATTGTTTGGTTGAGATTTTCATCTTTGATACCTCGTTTTGATCGTGTGGGAAAAGGAAGTAGAAGACACTACTTGGTTTCAATGAGAAAATGAAAGAAAGAAAGAAGGGAAGATAGAAGTGGGGGGAGAGAGAGAGAGAATCAGGTTAAGTGCTCCCGTCTGTGAGCGAAGAGTTGGAGGCTGGAAAATAACTCCTCAGCCACAAGGACTCTGAGACGCTTTTGGACTCTATCGACCTAGAAAGTGAGGACTGGGTAGCCCCCGCCCAAACCCCAATGCCCTACCTCATAAATAATGGACTATTTTGATCGGGTGGAAAAGGAAAGAAAAAGACACTACTCGGTTTCAATGAGAAAATGAAAGAATGAAGAAAGAAGGGAAGAGAGAAGTAGAGAGAGAGAGAGAGAGAGAGAGAGAGAGAGAGAGAGAGAGAGAATCAGATTAAGCTGATAAGAACTGATACTACACTTTGATCGCAGCCAAAAAGGCAGAGAGGTTGGAGACCATGATAAAAGTGACATTTTCAATTTTCGTGCGGCGGAAACTGCGTAAAATAATTTTAAAAAAAGTTACCATAAATGAAATAACATTGTCGAATTATTTTAAAATTATTGTTTAAGAGAACTGTTTGCAAGACGGAAATTTAGCGGGAAAGAACGAAAGAAAGAAAGAAAGAAAAAAGAAATAAAGAAAGAAAAAAGAAATAAAGAAGGAAAAGAAAAGGAAAGAAAAGAAAGAAAGAAAGAAAGATTGAAAGAAAGAAAGAAGTCCTCCATTCTCATGACGTGTCCCACAAATTTCAACAGCCTATTCCTGATGTTAAGTACAAGTATATGATTCCTTTTTGTTTCCATTCTCAACAAAACCTCGTCATTGTTCGGTCCATGATATCCTCAGTATCCTTCAGTAGAACCATGTTTCTGTTGCTTCAAGTCTCTTCTTCATTCACTGCCATATAGGAGGACTGATATTACATAACAGTTCAGTACTCTTTTCTTTGTTTCTGTTGCTTCAAGTCTCTTCTTTATCTGTGAGGAGATTGTCCAGCATTCACTGCCATATAGGAGGACTGATATTACATAACAGTTCAGTACTCTTTTCTGTTTCTGTTGCTTTAAGTCTCTTCTTCATCTGTGAGGAGATTGTCCAGCATTCACTGCCATATAGGAGGACTGATATTACATAACAGTTCAGTACTCTTTTCTTTGCTTCTATTGCTTCCAGTCTCTTTTTCATATGTGAGGTGATTGTCCAGCATTCGACGCCATACTGGAGGACAGATTCAGTATTCTTTTCTTTGTTTCCAAACCCACTATGATTGTCTTCGCAATATTTTGTTAAAGTTGTTAAGCTCAAATATTTAACGACTCAATAGGGAGATTTCTACAGATATTTTATTGTCGTAGAACTCGCCATGATCTTATTCAATCATTATCTGAAAAAATTAAGATTCATCTGAAAATTCAAATGTGAAAAAATTTACGCGGGTTTTTCTAGATTAATAATAATAAATTTAATAGCAAATATCAACTTGAATATCTATCATACTGAAATGGTCGGCAAGCTCTGTCTGTAGACCAAATTACAGATATAGTGAATTCAATATTCTCCGAGCGCTCAAAATCAGTGACCTTGTGCCTGAACGATCTCATTTTAGCAAATGTCTAGGTGGATGCCGAGTACAGTGCAATCGTTAACTAATTCTAATTCTA
The DNA here is from genome assembly GCA_964036315.1 of Acanthosepion esculentum. Lineage (NCBI taxonomy): Eukaryota > Metazoa > Mollusca > Cephalopoda > Sepiida > Sepiidae > Acanthosepion > Acanthosepion esculentum. The sequence goes on along the minus strand of OZ038516.1, from coordinate 6,127,373 downwards.
AGTCCTTTTCTCGTTGCTCACTTATTCGAACCACAATATCCTCAGCATCCTACTGTAGAACCACTTTTCTGCTGGTTCAAGATTTGTCTCCATCTGCGATGAGATTGTCCAGGCTTCAGTCTTCTCTTTGTTTCTTGATATCTTGATGCCTTTATACACTCTTGATCGACTGGTTGAAATCATATCTGAAGATAAAATGGCACTTGAAGAGGAGGAGGTTAGCCCAATGACACCGGTGTATTGGGGATGCTTGGCGGAGGAGGGAGTAGGTTATCATTCTAACGTTCACATTGCTTCGCCTTGAGCACTAAGGCAATCTGCCTTCAGTAAAAAGCAATGCTTCAACTAGCATCGAAAATTCGTTCGTTCTTTCTTAGTTTGTACATGTCTGTCTTTCTGTCTATCTATCTATCTATCTATCTATCTATCTATCTATCTATCTCTCTCTCTCTCTCTCTCTCTATATATATATATATATATATATATATATATATATATATATATATATATATTTATATATATATATATATTTATATATATATCAGTTTGTTCATATCTATCTATCTATCTATCTATCTATCTATCTCAGTCTGTTCATATCTAACTATCAATCTATCTATCTCAATCTGTTCATATCTATCTGTCAGTCTGTTCATATCTATCTATCTATCTATCTATCTCAGTCTGTTCAGGTATATCTATCTATCTATCTAAGTTTGTTCATATCTATCTATCTATCTATCTATCTATCTAAGTTTGTTCATATCTATCTATCTATCTATCTCAGTCTGTTCAGGTATATCTATCTATCCATCTATCTATCTCAGTCTGTTCATATCTATCTGTCAGTCTGTTCATATCTATCTATCTATTTATCTATCTATCTATCTATCTATCTATCTATCTCAGTCTGTTCAGGTATATCTATCTATCTATCTATCTAAGTTTGTTCATATCTATCTATCTATTTATCTATCTATCTATCTATCTATCTATCTATCTATCTATCTATCTATCTCAGTCTGTTCAGATCTATCTATGATCAGTCTATTACAGTCTGTTCATATATATATCTCCCTATCTATCACAGTCTGTTTCTATCTATCTATCTATCTATCTATCTATCTATCTATCTATCTATCTATCTATCTATCTATCTATCTAACTCGAACTTTTGATATCTATCTACCTATCTGTCTATCAATCATTTCTCTTCATAACTATTCCTTCTGTTCATTATCTATCTATCTATCTATCTATCTATCTATCTATCTATATCATAATCTCCCCCTTCCTTTCTTCCTCTTTACCTCTCTCTCTCTCCCCTGCTATCTGCTCTGTCACCCTCTTCATCTCTGCCTATTCCTATGTTTTATTCTCATGCCTTCTTTCCCTCACAATTAGTCAGCCGACAATGGCGGACGAATCTGTTGACTTGATAATGAACTGCCAGAATCGACCTCCTCTGTCGAACGTAACCATCGATACCCACTCGCCGTCCAAAGAAGACCGCGGAAACAGATAAAACATTTTCGGACATCGACGACCGGTTTTATCGGAATTTTATGGCCCGTCGACTGGTATCACTGAATAACGTTTCCTCCCACCAGGCCTTTATTTTAAAACTACGTATCTTGAAATATTTATTTGCTTGTATTTATTTATTTATAGACATATTTGGGTTTTGTTTTTCGTGTTTGCTCGCGATGAAGATGACCAAATGTTTGCTGAGTGCCATGATTAATTTCTGTGGATTTCAGGTTTGAACATTTGGTTTTGGGGAACCAAAAGAACACGAGGAAATATTTATGATGGAATATATGATCAAGTATCAAGTATCATAAATTTTTGAACCAAGTGCTTTTGTCATGCGGTGGTCATTCCTCGTGTTTATTTTGTATCTGTTAATTCAGCCGGTGATGGTTAAAAATAACAAAGTCATTGACTAAAAACCACTATTCCTGGGTATGAAGATAAACTGCAACCGGCAGCAAGGCCTCTACTCGAGAATTGAAGGTATTGTCGAGCGTGGAACCACCACTTAATTGCAGCTGTTCCAAACACCACCTACACACCGGGTGATAGTAAGAGTGAGGGCCCCAGCTATGGGTAAATAGTGGACCGCCCAAACAAGCAAAACACTGGAATCTTCCGCGTCTGCCAGTCACCCCCCTCCACCGCAGGGAAATGTACTCTTCCTTATTGTAATTATCGTGACAATCAAATATAATACGAAAAAATCGTATGACAAGCATTCATTGGCTAATTTATTAAAAATAGCTCACTGGTTGGTCAGTTCCGACCTATCAAATTGCCTGCACGCGACAAATCTGTTTTCGCGCTCAATACGTTCAGAGCCAGTCACGTGATACATCATCTTATATAAACAACACTCGAGTGATTCTCTCTCTCTCTCTTTTTCACTCTCTCTTCCACACAATCGCGTCTCAGTTCTTGCTGCCAAAAATGTAACCTTCAAGAACTCCCGTCTTGACTATGCCGGCAGACGTTAACGAACATTGCAACATTCACGCAAGTACAAATCTTAAACTCTTCTGAACTCTTTGGGTCCAATTAGACAATTCCTAACATGCAACACGAACTCAATCGTCTAAACTACTGTTTAATAATTAACTCAAACTTTATGAGCTCCGGTACCAATATTTCCAAATCTAAGAGACATAACTCTATCAAACACTCGTCATTCATCTGCAACAACACTACGAAAGAATAAAACAAAACATTAAAATATATGTAGACATAAAGGGCTCAAGATTTTGTAGTGATTGGGAAAACATCCCGCCGGGAGTCTGTTCAACAAAGCAGTTGTTCTTTGGAAGAAGCTGTCCGAATGGAACTTACTTCTTACTATTGGAATACAAAAGGAAAAGATAACGGTTAACCCTAGACTTGAAGAGGTCAAGATTGTAGTGATTGGAAAACATCCTGCCGGGAGTCTGTTCAACAAAGCAGCAGTTCTTGGGAAGAAGCTGTCCGAATGGAACTTACTTCTTACTATTGGAATATGAAAGGAAAAGATAACGGTTAACCCTAGACTTGAAGAGGTCAAGATTGTAGTGATTGGAAAACATCCTGCCGGGAGTCTGTTCAACAAAGCAGCAGTTCTTGGGAAGAATCTGTCCGAATGGAACTTACTTCTTACCATTGGAATACGAAAGGAAAAGATAACGGTTAACCCTAGACTTGAAGAGGTCAAGATTGTAGGGATTGGGAAAACATTCGGCCGGGAGTCTGTTCAACAAAGCAGCAGTTCTTGGGAAGAAGCTGTCCGAATGGAACTTACTTCTTACTATTGGAATACGAAAGGAAAAGATAACGGTTAACCCTAGACTTGAAGAGGTCAAGATTGTAGGGATTGGGAAAACATCCGGCCGGGAGTCTGTTCAACAAAGCAGCAGTTCTTGGGAAGAAGATGTCCGAATGGAACTTACTTCTTACTATTGGAATACAAAAGGAAAAGATAACGGTTAACCCTAAACTTGAAGAGGTCAAGATTGTAGTGATTGGAAAAACATCCTGCCGGGAGTCTGTTCAACAAAGCAGCAGTTCTTGGAAGAAGATGTCCGAATGGAACTTACTTCTTACTATTGGAATACGAAAGGAAAAGATAACGGTTAACCCTAGACTTGAAGAGGTCAAGATTGTAGTGATTGGGAAAACATCCTGCCGGGAGTCTGTTCAACAAAGCAGCAGTTCTTGGGAAGAAGTTGTCCGAATGGAACTTACTTCTTACTATTGGAATACGAAAGGAAAAGATAACGGTTAACCCTAGACTTGAAGAGGTCAAGATTGTAGTGATTGGGAAAACATCCTGCCGGGAGTCTGTTCAACAAAGCAGCAGTTCTTGGGAAGAATCTGTCCGAATGGAACTTACTTCTTACTATTGGAATACGAAAGGAAAAGATAACGGTTAACCCTAGACTTGAAGAGGTAAAGATTGTAGTGATTGGGAAAACATCCGGCCGGGAGTCTGTTCAACAAAGCAGCAGTTCTTGGGAAGAAGCTGTCCGAATGGAACTTACTTCTTACTATTGGAATACGAAAGGAAAAGATAACGGTTAACCCTACACTTGAAGAGGTCAAGATTGTAGTGATTGGGAAAACATCCTGCCGGGAGTCTGTTCAACAAAGCAGCAGTTCTTGGGAAGAATCTGTCCGAATTGAACTTACTTCTTACTTTTGGAATACGAAAGGAAAAGATAACGGTTAACCCTAGACTTGAAGAGGTAAAGATTGTAGTGATTGGGAAAACATCCGGCCGGGAGTCTGTTCAACAAAGCAGCAGTTCTTGGGAAGAAGCTGTCCGAATGGAACTTACTTCTTACTATTGGAATACGAAAGGAAAAGATAACGGTTAACCCTACACTTGAAGAGGTCAAGATTGTAGTGATTGGGAAAACATCCTGCCGGGAGTCTGTTCAACAAAGCAGCAGTTCTTGGGAAGAATCTGTCCGAATTGAACTTACTTCTTACTTTTGGAATACAAAAGGAAAAGATAACGGTTAACCCTAGACTTGAAGAGGTAAAGATTGTAGTGATTGGGAAAACATCCGGCCGGGAGTCTGTTCAACAAAGCAGCAGTTCTTGGGAAGAAGCTGTCCGAATGGAACTTACTTCTTACTATTGGAATACGAAAGGAAAAGATAACGGCTAACCCTACACTTGAAGAGGTCAAGATTGTAGTGATTGGGAAAACATCCTGCCGGGAGTCTGTTCAACAAAGCAGCAGTTCTTGGGAAGAATATTTCCGAAAGGAACTTACTTCTTACTATTGGAATACGAAAGGATAAGATAACGGTTAACCCTTGACTTGAAGAGGTCAAGATTGTAGTGATTGGGAAAACATCCTGCCGGGAGTCTGTCCAACAAAGCAGCAGTTCATGGGAAGAAGCTGTCCGAATGGAACTTACTTCTTACTATTGGAATACGAAAGGAAAAGATAACTGTTAACCCTAGACTTGAAGAGATCAAGATTGTAGGGATTGGGAAAACATCCTGCCGGGAGTCTGTTCAACAAAGCAGCAGTTCTTGGGAAGAAGATGTCCGAATGAAACTTACTTCTTACTATTGGAATACGAAAGGAAAAGATAACGGTTAACCCTAGACTTGAAGAGGTCAAGATTGTAGTGATTGGAAAACATCCCGCCGGGAGTCTGTTCAACAAAGCAGCAGTTCTTGGGAAGAAGATGTCCGAATGGAACTTACTTCTTACCATTGGAATACGAAAGGAAAAGATAACGGTTAACCCTAGACTTGAAGAGGTCTAGATTGTAGTGATTGGGAAAACATCCTGCCGGGAGTCTGTTCAACAAAGCAGCAGTTCTTGGGAAGAAGCTGTCCGAATGGAACTTACTTCTTACTATTGGAATATGAAAGGAAAAGATAACGGTTAACCCTAGACTTGAAGAGGTCAAGATTGTAGTGATTGGGAAAACATCCTACCGGGAGTCTTTTCAACAAAGCAGCAGTTCTTGGGAAGAAGATGTCCGAATGAAACTTACTTCTTACTATTGGAATACGAAAGGAAAAGATAACGGTTAACCCTAGACTTGAAGAGGTCAAGATTGTAGTGATTGGGAAAACATCCTGCCGGGAGTCTGTTCAACAAAGCAGCAGTTCTTGGGAAGAAGCTGTCCGAATGGAACTTACTTCTTACTATTGGAATATGAAAGGAAAAGATAACGGTTAACCCTAGACTTGAAGAGGTCAAGATTGTAGTGATTGGGAAACATCCTGCCGGGAGTCTGTTCAACAAAGCAGCAGTTCTTGGGAAGAAGCTGTCCGAATGGAACTTACTTCTTACTATTGGAATACGAAAGGAAAAGATAACGGTTAACCCTAGACTTGAAGAGGTGAAGAATGTAGTGATTGGGAAAACATCCTGCCGGGAGTCTCTTTAACAAAGCAGCAGTTCTTGGGAAGAAGCTGTCCGAATGGAACTTACTTCTTACTATTGGAATACGAAAGGAAAAGATAACGGTTAACCCTAGACTTGAAGAGGTGAAGAATGTAGGGATTGGGAAAACATCCTGCCGGGAGTCTCTTTAACAAAGCAGCAGTTCTTGGGAAGAAGCTGTCCGAATGGAACTTACTTCTTACTATTGGAATATGAAAGGAAAAGATAACGGTTAACCCTAGACTTGAAGAGGTCAAGATTGTAGTGATTGGGAAAACATCCTGCCGGGTGTCTGTTCAACAAAGCAGCAGTTCTTGGGAAGAAGATGTCCGAATGGAACTTACTTCTTACTATCGGAATACGAAAGGAAAAGATAACGGTTAACCCTAGACTTGAAGAGATCAAGATTGTAGTGATTGGGAAAACATCCTGCCGGGAGTCTGTTCAACAAAGCAGCAGTTCTTGGGAAGAAGCTGTCCGAATGGAACTTACTTCTTACTATTGGAATACGAAAGGAAAAGATAACGGTTAACCCTAGACTTGAAGAGGTCAAGATTGTAGTGATTGGGAAACATCCTGCCGGGAGACTGTTCAACAAAGCAGCAGTTCTTGGGAAGAAGCTGTCCGAATGGAACTTACTTCTTACTATTGGAATACGAAAGGAAAAGATAACGGTTAACCCTAGACTTGAAGAGATCAAGATTGTAGTGATTGGGAAAACATCCTGCCGGGAGTCTGTTCAACAAAGCAGCAGTTCTTGGGAAGAAGCTGTCCGAATGGAATTACTTCTTACTATTGGAATATGAAAGGAAAAGATAACGGTTAACCCTAGACTTGAAGAGGTCAAGATTGTAGTGATTGGGAAACATCCTGCCGGGAGTCTGTTCAACAAAGCAGCAGTTCTTGGGAAGAAGCTGTCCGAATGGAACTTACTTCTTACTATTGGAATACGAAAGGATAAGATAACGGTTAACCCTTGACTTGAAGAGGTCAAGATTGTAGTGATTGGGAAAACATCCTGCCGGGAGTCTGTCCAACAAAGCAGCAGTTCTTGGGAAGAAGCTGTCCGAATGGAACTTACTTCTTACTATTGGAATACGAAAGGAAAAGATAACTGTTAACCCTAGACTTGAAGAGATCAAGATTGTAGGGATTGGGAAAACATCCTGCCGGGAGTCTGTTCAACAAAGCAGCAGTTCTTGGGAAGAAGATGTCCGAATGAAACTTACTTCTTACTATTGGAATACGAAAGGAAAAGATAACGGTTAACCCTAGACTTGAAGAGGTCAAGATTGTAGTGATTGGAAAACATCCCGCCGGGAGTCTGTTCAACAAAGCAGCAGTTCTTGGGAAGAAGATGTCCGAATGGAACTTACTTCTTACCATTGGAATACGAAAGGAAAAGATAACGGTTAACCCTAGACTTGAAGAGGTCTAGATTGTAGTGATTGGGAAAACATCCTGCCGGGAGTCTGTTCAACAAAGCAGCAGTTCTTGGGAAGAAGTTGTCCGAATGGAACTTACTTCTTGCTATTGGAATATGAAAGGAAAAGATAACGGTTAACCCTAGACTTGAAGAGGTCAAGATTGTAGTGATTGGGAAAACATCCTACCGGGAGTCTTTTCAACAAAGCAGCAGTTCTTGGGAAGAAGATGTCCGAATGAAACTTACTTCTTACTATTGGAATACGAAAGGAAAAGATAACGGTTAACCCTAGACTTGAAGAGGTCAAGATTGTAGTGATTGGGAAAACATCCTGCCGGGAGTCTGTTCAACAAAGCAGCAGTTCTTGGGAAGAAGCTGTCCGAATGGAACTTACTTCTTACTATTGGAATATGAAAGGAAAAGATAACGGTTAACCCTAGACTTGAAGAGGTCAAGATTGTAGTGATTGGGAAACATCCTGCCGGGAGTCTGTTCAACAAAGCAGCAGTTCTTGGGAAGAAGCTGTCCGAATGGAACTTACTTCTTACTATTGGAATACGAAAGGAAAAGATAACGGTTAACCCTAGACTTGAAGAGGTGAAGAATGTAGTGATTGGGAAAACATCCTGCCGGGAGTCTCTTTAACAAAGCAGCAGTTCTTGGGAAGAAGCTGTCCGAATGGAACTTACTTCTTACTATTGGAATACGAAAGGAAAAGATAACGGTTAACCCTAGACTTGAAGAGGTGAAGAATGTAGGGATTGGGAAAACATCCTGCCGGGAGTCTCTTTAACAAAGCAGCAGTTCTTGGGAAGAAGCTGTCCGAATGGAACTTACTTCTTACTATTGGAATATGAAAGGAAAAGATAACGGTTAACCCTAGACTTGAAGAGGTCAAGATTGTAGTGATTGGGAAAACATCCTGCCGGGTGTCTGTTCAACAAAGCAGCAGTTCTTGGGAAGAAGATGTCCGAATGGAACTTACTTCTTACTATCGGAATACGAAAGGAAAAGATAACGGTTAACCCTAGACTTGAAGAGATCAAGATTGTAGTGATTGGGAAAACATCCTGCCGGGAGTCTGTTCAACAAAGCAGCAGTTCTTGGGAAGAAGCTGTCCGAATGGAACTTACTTCTTACTATTGGAATACGAAAGGAAAAGATAACGGTTAACCCTAGACTTGAAGAGGTCAAGATTGTAGTGATTGGGAAACATCCTGCCGGGAGACTGTTCAACAAAGCAGCAGTTCTTGGGAAGAAGCTGTCCGAATGGAACTTACTTCTTACTATTGGAATACGAAAGGAAAAGATAACGGTTAACCCTAGACTTGAAGAGATCAAGATTGTAGTGATTGGGAAAACATCCTGCCGGGAGTCTGTTCAACAAAGCAGCAGTTCTTGGGAAGAAGCTGTCCGAATGGAATTACTTCTTACTATTGGAATATGAAAGGAAAAGATAACGGTTAACCCTAGACTTGAAGAGGTCAAGATTGTAGTGATTGGGAAACATCCTGCCGGGAGTCTGTTCAACAAAGCAGCAGTTCTTGGGAAGAAGCTGTCCGAATGGAACTTACTTCTTACTATTGGAATACGAAAGGATAAGATAACGGTTAACCCTTGACTTGAAGAGGTCAAGATTGTAGTGATTGGGAAAACATCCTGCCGGGAGTCTGTCCAACAAAGCAGCAGTTCTTGGGAAGAAGCTGTCCGAATGGAACTTACTTCTTACTATTGGAATACGAAAGGAAAAGATAACTGTTAACCCTAGACTTGAAGAGATCAAGATTGTAGGGATTGGGAAAACATCCTGCCGGGAGTCTGTTCAACAAAGCAGCAGTTCTTGGGAAGAAGATGTCCGAATGAAACTTACTTCTTACTATTGGAATACGAAAGGAAAAGATAACGGTTAACCCTAGACTTGAAGAGGTCAAGATTGTAGTGATTGGAAAACATCCCGCCGGGAGTCTGTTCAACAAAGCAGCAGTTCTTGGGAAGAAGATGTCCGAATGGAACTTACTTCTTACCATTGGAATACGAAAGGAAAAGATAACGGTTAACCCTAGACTTGAAGAGGTCTAGATTGTAGTGATTGGGAAAACATCCTGCCGGGAGTCTGTTCAACAAAGCAGCAGTTCTTGGGAAGAAGTTGTCCGAATGGAACTTACTTCTTGCTATTGGAATATGAAAGGAAAAGATAACGGTTAACCCTAGACTTGAAGAGGTCAAGATTGTAGTGATTGGGAAAACATCCTACCGGGAGTCTTTTCAACAAAGCAGCAGTTCTTGGGAAGAAGATGTCCGAATGAAACTTACTTCTTACTATTGGAATACGAAAGGAAAAGATAACGGTTAACCCTAGACTTGAAGAGGTCAAGATTGTAGTGATTGGGAAAACATCCTGCCGGGAGTCTGTTCAACAAAGCAGCAGTTCTTGGGAAGAAGCTGTCCGAATGGAACTTACTTCTTACTATTGGAATATGAAAGGAAAAGATAACGGTTAACCCTAGACTTGAAGAGGTCAAGATTGTAGTGATTGGGAAACATCCTGCCGGGAGTCTGTTCAACAAAGCAGCAGTTCTTGGGAAGAAGCTGTCCGAATGGAACTTACTTCTTACTATTGGAATACGAAAGGAAAAGATAACGGTTAACCCTAGACTTGAAGAGGTGAAGAATGTAGTGATTGGGAAAACATCCTGCCGGGAGTCTCTTTAACAAAGCAGCAGTTCTTGGGAAGAAGCTGTCCGAATGGAACTTACTTCTTACTATTGGAATACGAAAGGAAAAGATAACGGTTAACCCTAGACTTGAAGAGGTGAAGAATGTAGTGATTGGGAAAACATCCTGCCGGGAGTCTCTTTAACAAAGCAGCAGTTCTTGGGAAGAAGCTGTCCGAATGGAACTTACTTCTTACTATTGGAATATGAAAGGAAAAGATAACGGTTAACCCTAGACTTGAAGAGGTCAAGATTGTAGTGATTGGGAAAACATCCTGCCGGGTGTCTGTTCAACAAAGCAGCAGTTCTTGGGAAGAAGATGTCCGAATGGAACTTACTTCTTACTATCGGAATACGAAAGGAAAAGATAACGGTTAACCCTAGACTTGAAGAGATCAAGATTGTAGTGATTGGGAAAACATCCTGCCGGGAGTCTGTTCAACAAAGCAGCAGTTCTTGGGAAGAAGCTGTCCGAATGGAACTTACTTCTTACTATTGGAATACGAAAGGAAAAGATAACGGTTAACCCTAGACTTGAAGAGGTCAAGATTGTAGTGATTGGGAAACATCCTGCCGGGAGTCTGTTCAACAAAGCAGCAGTTCTTGGGAAGAAGCTGTCCGAATGGAACTTACTTCTTACTATTGGAATACGAAAGGAAAAGATAACGGTTAACCCTAGACTTGAAGAGATCAAGATTGTAGTGATTGGGAAAACATCCTGCCGGGAGTCTGTTCAACAAAGCAGCAGTTCTTGGGAAGAAGCTGTCCGAATGGAACTTACTTCTTACTATTGGAATATGAAAGGAAAAGATAACGGTTAACCCTAGACTTGAAGAGGTCAAGATTGTAGTGATTGGGAAACATCCTGCCGGGAGTCTGTTCAACAAAGCAGCAGTTCTTGGGAAGAAGCTGTCCGAATGGAACTTACTTCTTACTATTGGAATACGAAAGGAAAAGATAACGGTTAACCCTAGACTTGAAGAGGTGAAAAATGTAGTGATTGGGAAAACATCCTGCCGGGAGTCTCTTTAACAAAGCAGCAGTTCTTGGGAAGAAGCTGTCCGAATGGAACTTACTTCTTACTATTGGAATATGAAAGGAAAAGATAACGGTTAACCCTAGACTTGAAGGGGTCAAGATTGTAGGGATTGGGAAAACATCCTACCGGGAGTCTGTTCAACAAAGCAGCAGTTCTTGGGAAGAATCTGTCCGAATGGAACTTACTTCTTACCATTGGAATACGAAAGGAAAAGATAACGGTTAACCCTAGACTTGAAGAGGTGAAGATTGTAGTGATTGGGAAAACATCCTGCCGGGAGTCTGTTCAACAAAGCAGCAGTTCTTGGGAAGAAGCTGTTCGAATGGAACTTACTTCTTACTATTGGAATATGAAAGGAAAAGATAACGGTTAACCCTAGACTTGAAGAGGTGAAGATTGTAGTGATTGGGAAAACATCCTGCCGGGAGTTTCTTTAACAAAGCAGCAGTTCTTGGGAAGAAGATGTCCGAATGGAACGTACTTCTTACTATTGGAATACGAAAGGAAAAGATAACGGTTAACCCTAGACTTGAAGAGGTCAAGATTGTAGGGATTGGGAAAACATCCTGCCGGGAGTCTGTTCAACAAAGCTGCAGTTCTTGGGGAGAATCTGTCCGAATGGAACTTACTTCTTACCATTGGAATACGAAAGGAAAAGATAACGGTTAACTCTAGACTTGAAGAGATCCTAGATTGTAGGGATTGGGAAAACATCCTGCCGGGAGTCTGTTCAACAAAGCAGCAGTTCTTGGGGAGAATCTGTCCGAATGGAACTTACTTCTTACCATTGGAATACGAAAGGAAAAGATAACGGTTAGCCCTAGACTTGAAGAGGTCAAGATTGTAGTGATTGGGAAAACATCCCGCCGGCAGTCTGTTCAACAAAGCAGCAGTTCTTGGGAAGAAGCTGTCCGAATGGAACTTACTTCTTACTATTGGAATACGAAAGGAAAAGATAACGGTTAACCCTAGACTTGAAGAGGTGAAGATTGTAGTGATTGGGGAAACATCCTGCCGGGAGTCTGTTCAACAAAGCAGCAGTTCTTGGGAAGAAGCTGTCCGAATGGAACTTACTTCTTACTATTGGAATACGAAAGGAAAAGATAACGGTTAACCCTAGACTTGAAGAGGTGAAGAATGTAGTGATTGGGAAAACATCCTGCCGGGAGTCTCTTTAACAAAGCAGCAGTTCTTGGGAAGAAGCTGTCCGAATGGAACTTACTTCTTACTATTGGAATATGAAAGGAAAAGATAACGGTTAACCCTAGACTTGAAGAGGTCAAGATTGTAGTGATTGGGAAAATATCCTGCCGGGAGTCTGTTCAACAAAGCAGCAGTTCTTGGGAAGAAGATGTCCGAATGGAACGTACTTCTTACTATTGGAATACGAAAGGAAAAGATAACGGTTAACCTAGACTTGAAGATGTCAAGATTGTAGTGATTGGGAAAACATCCTGCCGGGAGTCTGTTCAACAAAGCAGCAGTTCTTGGGAAGAAGCTGTCCGAATGGAACTTACTTCTTACTATTGGAATACGAAAGGAAAAGATAACGGTTAACCCTAGACTTGAAGAGGTGAAGATTGTAGTGATTGGGGAAACATCCTGCCGGGAGTCTGTTCAACAAAGCAGCAGTTCTTGGGAAGAAGCTGTCCGAATGGAACTTACTTCTTACTATTGGAATACGAAAGGAAAAGATAACGGTTAACCCTAGACTTGAAGAGGTGAAGAATGTAGTGATTGGGAAAACATCCTGCCGGGTGTCTCTTTAACAAAGCAGCAGTTCTTGGGAAGAAGCTGTCCGAATGGAACTTACTTCTTACTATTGGAATATGAAAGGAAAAGATAACGGTTAACCCTAGACTTGAAGAGGTCAAGATTGTAGTGATTGGGAAAATATCCTGCAGGGAGTCTGTTCAACAAAGCAGCAGTTCTTGGGAAGAAGATGTCTGAATGGAACGTACTTCTTACTATTGGAATACGAAAGGAAAAGATAACGGTTAACCTAGACTTGAAGATGTCAAGATTGTAGTGATTGGGAAAACATCCTGCCGGGAGTCTGTTCAACAAAGCAGCAGTTCTTGGGAAGAAGCTGTCCGAATGGAACTTACTTCTTACTATTGGAATACGAAAGGAAAAGATAACTGTTAACCCTAGACTTGAAGAGATCAAGATTGTAGGGATTGGGAAAACATCCTGCCGGGAGTCTGTTCAACAAAGCAGCAGTTCTTGGGAAGAAGATGTCCGAATGAAACTTACTTCTTACTATTGGAATACGAAAGGAAAAGATAACGGTTAACCCTAGACTTGAAGAGGTCAAGATTGTAGTGATTGGAAAACATCCCGCCGGGAGTCTGTTCAACAAAGCAGCAGTTCTTGGGAAGAAGATGTCCGAATGGAACTTACTTCTTACCATTGGAATACGAAAGGAAAAGATAACGGTTAACCCTAGACTTGAAGAGGTCTAGATTGTAGTGATTGGGAAAACATCCTGCCGGGAGTCTGTTCAACAAAGCAGCAGTTCTTGGGAAGAAGCTGTCCGAATGGAACTTACTTCTTACTATTGGAATATGAAAGGAAAAGATAACGGTTAACCCTAGACTTGAAGAGGTCAAGATTGTAGTGATTGGGAAAACATCCTACCGGGAGTCTTTTCAACAAAGCAGCAGTTCTTGGGAAGAAGATGTCCGAATGAAACTTACTTCTTACTATTGGAATACGAAAGGAAAAGATAACGGTTAACCGTAGACTTGAAGAGGTCAAGATTGTAGTGATTGGGAAAACATCCTGCCGGGAGTCTGTTCAACAAAGCAGCAGTTCTTGGGAAGAAGCTGTCCGAATGGAACTTACTTCTTACTATTGGAATATGAAAGGAAAAGATAACGGTTAACCCTAGACTTGAAGAGGTCAAGATTGTAGTGATTGGGAAACATCCTGCCGGGAGTCTGTTCAACAAAGCAGCAGTTCTTGGGAAGAAGCTGTCCGAATGGAACTTACTTCTTACTATTGGAATACGAAAGGAAAAGATAACGGTTAACCCTAGACTTGAAGAGGTGAAGAATGTAGTGATTGGGAAAACATCCTGCCGGGAGTCTCTTTAACAAAGCAGCAGTTCTTGGGAAGAAGCTGTCCGAATGGAACTTACTTCTTACTATTGGAATACGAAAGGAAAAGATAACGGTTAACCCTAGACTTGAAGAGGTGAAGAATGTAGTGATTGGGAAAACATCCTGCCGGGAGTCTCTTTAACAAAGCAGCAGTTCTTGGGAAGAAGCTGTCCGAATGGAACTTACTTCTTACTATTGGAATATGAAAGGAAAAGATAACGGTTAACCCTAGACTTGAAGAGGTCAAGATTGTAGTGATTGGGAAAACATCCTGCCGGGTGTCTGTTCAACAAAGCAGCAGTTCTTGGGAAGAAGATGTCCGAATGGAACTTACTTCTTACTATCGGAATACGAAAGGAAAAGATAACGGTTAACCCTAGACTTGAAGAGATCAAGATTGTAGTGATTGGGAAAACATCCTGCCGGGAGTCTGTTCAACAAAGCAGCAGTTCTTGGGAAGAAGCTGTCCGAATGGAACTTACTTCTTACTATTGGAATACGAAAGGAAAAGATAACGGTTAACCCTAGACTTGAAGAGGTCAAGATTGTAGTGATTGGGAAACATCCTGCCGGGAGTCTGTTCAACAAAGCAGCAGTTCTTGGGAAGAAGCTGTCCGAATGGAACTTACTTCTTACTATTGGAATACGAAAGGAAAAGATAACGGTTAACCCTAGACTTGAAGAGATCAAGATTGTAGTGATTGGGAAAACATCCTGCCGGGAGTCTGTTCAACAAAGCAGCAGTTCTTGGGAAGAAGCTGTCCGAATGGAACTTACTTCTTACTATTGGAATATGAAAGGAAAAGATAACGGTTAACCCTAGACTTGAAGAGATCAAGATTGTAGTGATTGGGAAACATCCTGCCGGGAGTCTGTTCAACAAAGCAGCAGTTCTTGGGAAGAAGCTGTCCGAATGGAACTTACTTCTTACTATTGGAATACGAAAGGAAAAGATAACGGTTAACCCTAGACTTGAAGAGGTGAAAAATGTAGTGATTGGGTAAACATCCTGCCGGGAGTCTCTTTAACAAAGCAGCAGTTCTTGGGAAGAAGCTGTCCGAATGGAACTTACTTCTTACTATTGGAATATGAAAGGAAAAGATAACGGTTAACCCTAGACTTGAAGGGGTCAAGATTGTAGGGATTGGGAAAACATCCTACCGGGAGTCTGTTCAACAAAGCAGCAGTTCTTGGGAAGAATCTGTCCGAATGGAACTTACTTCTTACTATTGGAATACGAAAGGAAAATATAACGGTTAACCCTAGACTTGAAGAGGTGAAAAATGTAGTGATTGGGAAAACATCCTGCCGGGAGTCTCTTTAACAAAGCAGCAGTTCTTGGGAAGAAGCTGTCCGAATGGAACTTACTTCTTACTATTGGAATATGAAAGGAAAAGATAACCGTTAACCCTAGACTTGAAGAGGTCAAGATTGTAGTGATTGGGAAAACATCCTGCCGGGTGTCTGTTCAACAAAGCAGCAGTTCTTGGGAAGAAGATGTCCGAATGGAACTTACTTCTTACTATCGGAATACGAAAGGAAAAGATAACGGTTAACCCTAGACTTGAAGAGATCAAGATTGTAGTGATTGGGAAAACATCCTGCCGGGAGTCTGTTCAACAAAGCAGCAGTTCTTGGGAAGAAGCTGTCCGAATGGAACTTACTTCTTACTATTGGAATACGAAAGGAAAAGATAACGGTTAACCCTAGACTTGAAGAGATCAAGATTGTAGTGATTGGGAAACATCCTGCCGGGAGTCTGTTCAACAAAGCAGCAGTTCTTGGGAAGAAGGTGTCCGAATGGAACTTACTTCTTACTATTGGAATATGAAAGGAAAAGATAACGGTTAACCCTAGACTTGAAGAGGTCAAGATTGTAGTGATTGGGAAACATCCTGCCGGGAGTCTGTTCAACAAAGCAGCAGTTCTTGGGAAGAAGCTGTCCGAATGGAACTTACTTCTTACTATTGGAATACGAAAGGAAAAGATAACTGTTAACCCTAGACTTGAAGAGGTGAAAAATGTAGTGATTGGGAAAACATCCTGCCGGGAGTCTCTTTAACAAAGCAGCAGTTCTTGGGAAGAAGCTGTCCGAATGGAACTTACTTCTTACTATTGGAATATGAAAGGAAAAGATAACGGTTAACCCTAGACTTGAAGGGGTCAAGATTGTAGGGATTGGGAAAACATCCTACCGGGAGTCTGTTCAACAAAGCAGCAGTTCTTGGGAAGAATCTGTCCGAATGGAACTTACTTCTTACTATTGGAATACGAAAGGAAAAGATAACGGTTAACCCTAGACTTGAAGAGGTGAAAAATGTAGTGATTGGGAAAACATCCTGCCGGGAGTCTCTTTAACAAAGCAGCAGTTCTTGGGAAGAAGCTGTCCGAATGGAACTTACTTCTTACTATTGGAATATGAAAGGAAAAGATAACGGTTAACCCTAGACTTGAAGGGGTCAAGATTGTAGGGATTGGGAAAACATCCTACCGGGAGTCTGTTCAACAAAGCAGCAGTTCTTGGGAAGAATCTGTCCGAATGGAACTTACTTCTTACCATTGGAATACGAAAGGAAAAGATAACGGTTAACCCTAGACTTGAAGAGGTGAAGATTGTAGTGATTGGGAAAACATCCTGCCGGGAGTCTGTTCAACAAAGCAGCAGTTCTTGGGAAGAAGCTGTCCGAATGGAACTTACTTCTTACTATTGGAATATGAAAGGAAAAGATAACGGTTAACCCTAGACTTGAAGAGGTGAAGATTGTAGTGATTGGGAAAACATCCTGCCGGGAGTTTCTTTAACAAAGCAGCAGTTCTTGGGAAGAAGATGTCCGAATGGAACGTACTTCTTACTATTGGAATACGAAAGAAAAAGATAACGGTTAACCCTAGACTTGAAGAGGTCAAGATTGTAGGGATTGGGAAAACATCCTGCCGGGAGTCTGTTCAACAAAGCTGCAGTTCTTGGGGAGAATCTGTCCGAATGGAACTTACTTCTTACCATTGGAATACGAAAGGAAAAGATAACGGTTAACTCTAGACTTGAAGAGATCCTAGATTGTAGGGATTGGGAAAACATCCTGCCGGGAGTCTGTTCAACAAAGCAGCAGTTCTTGGGGAGAATCTGTCCGAATGGAACTTACTTCTTACCATTGGAATACGAAAGGAAAAGATAACGGTTAACCCTAGACTTGAAGGGGTCAAGATTGTAGGGATTGGGAAAACATCCGACCGGGAGTCTGTTCAACAAAGCAGCAGTTCTTGGGAAGAATCTGTCCGAATGGAACTTACTTCTTACCATTGGAATACGAAAGGAAAAGATAACGGTTAACCCTAGAGTTGAAGAGGTGAAGATTGTAGTGATTGGGAAAACATCCTGCCGGGAGTCTGTTCAACAAAGCAGCAGTTCTTGGGAAGAAGCTGTCCGAATGGAACTTACTTCTTACTATTGGAATATGAAAGGAAAAGATAACGGTTAACCCTAGACTTGAAGAGGTGAAGATTGTAGTGATTGGGAAAACATCCTGCCGGGAGTTTCTTTAACAAAGCAGCAGTTCTTGGGAAGAAGATGTCCGAATGGAACGTACTTCTTACTATTGGAATACGAAAGAAAAAGATAACGGTTAACCCTAGACTTGAAGAGGTCAAGATTGTAGGGATTGGGAAAACATCCTGCCGGGAGTCTGTTCAACAAAGCTGCAGTTCTTGGGGAGAATCTGTCCGAATGGAACTTACTTCTTACCATTGGAATACGAAAGGAAAAGATAACGGTTAACTCTAGACTTGAAGAGATCCTAGATTGTAGGGATTGGGAAAACATCCTGCCGGGAGTCTGTTCAACAAAGCAGCAGTTCTTGGGGAGAATCTGTCCGAATGGAACTTACTTCTTACCATTGGAATACGAAAGGAAAAGATAACGGTTAGCCCTAGACTTGAAGAGGTCAAGATTGTAGTGATTGGGAAAACATCCCGCCGGCAGTCTGTTCAACAAAGCAGCAGTTCTTGGGAAGAAGCTGTCCGAATGGAACTTACTTCTTACTATTGGAATACGAAAGGAAAAGATAACGGTTAACCCTAGACTTGAAGAGGTGAAGATTGTAGTGATTGGGGAAACATCCTGCCGGGAGTCTGTTCAACAAAGCAGCAGTTCTTGGGAAGAAGCTGTCCGAATGGAACTTACTTCTTACTATTGGAATACGAAAGGAAAAGATAACGGTTAACCCTAGACTTGAAGAGGTGAAGAATGTAGTGATTGGGAAAACATCCTGCCGGGAGTCTCTTTAACAAAGCAGCAGTTCTTGGGAAGAAGCTGTCCGAATGGAACTTACTTCTTACTATTGGAATATGAAAGGAAAAGATAACGGTTAACCCTAGACTTGAAGAGGTCAAGATTGTAGTGATTGGGAAAATATCCTGCCGGGAGTCTGTTCAACAAAGCAGCAGTTCTTGGGAAGAAGATGTCCGAATGGAACGTACTTCTTACTATTGGAATACGAAAGGAAAAGATAACGGTTAACCTAGACTTGAAGATGTCAAGATTGTAGTGATTGGGAAAACATCCTGCCGGGAGTCTGTTCAACAAAGCAGCAGTTCTTGGGAAGAAGCTGTCCGAATGGAACTTACTTCTTACTATTGGAATACGAAAGGAAAAGATAACGGTTAACCCTAGACTTGAAGAGGTGAAGATTGTAGTGATTGGGGAAACATCCTGCCGGGAGTCTGTTCAACAAAGCAGCAGTTCTTGGGAAGAAGCTGTCCGAATGGAACTTACTTCTTACTATTGGAATACGAAAGGAAAAGATAACGGTTAACCCTAGACTTGAAGAGGTGAAGAATGTAGTGATTGGGAAAACATCCTGCCGGGAGTCTCTTTAACAAAGCAGCAGTTCTTGGGAAGAAGCTGTCCGAATGGAACTTACTTCTTACTATTGGAATATGAAAGGAAAAGATAACGGTTAACCCTAGACTTGAAGAGGTCAAGATTGTAGTGATTGGGAAAATATCCTGCCGGGAGTCTGTTCAACAAAGCAGCAGTTCTTGGGAAGAAGCTGTCCGAATGGAACTTACTTCTTACTATTGGAATACGAAAGGAAAAGATAACGGTTAACCCTAGACTTGAAGAGGTGAAAAATGTAGTGATTGGGAAAACATCCTGCCGGGAGTCTCTTTAACAAAGCAGCAGTTCTTGGGAAGAAGCTGTCCGAATGGAACTTACTTCTTACTATTGGAATATGAAAGGAAAAGATAACGGTTAACCCTAGACTTGAAGGGGTCAAGATTGTAGGGATTGGGAAAACATCCTACCGGGAGTCTGTTCAACAAAGCAGCAGTTCTTGGGAAGAATCTGTCCGAATGGAACTTACTTCTTACTATTGGAATACGAAAGGAAAAGATAACGGTTAACCCTAGACTTGAAGAGGTGAAAAATGTAGTGATTGGGAAAACATCCTGCCGGGAGTC
The DNA here is from genome assembly GCA_964036315.1 of Acanthosepion esculentum. Lineage (NCBI taxonomy): Eukaryota > Metazoa > Mollusca > Cephalopoda > Sepiida > Sepiidae > Acanthosepion > Acanthosepion esculentum. The sequence continues at coordinate 6,107,713 of OZ038516.1, read as the reverse complement.
TCTTTAACAAAGCAGCAGTTCTTGGGAAGAAGCTGTCCGAATGGAACTTACTTCTTACTATTGGAATATGAAAGGAAAAGATAACGGTTAACCCTAGACTTGAAGGGGTCAAGATTGTAGGGATTGGGAAAACATCCTACCGGGAGTCTGTTCAACAAAGCAGCAGTTCTTGGGAAGAATCTGTCCGAATGGAACTTACTTCTTACCATTGGAATACGAAAGGAAAAGATAACGGTTAACCCTAGACTTGAAGAGGTGAAGATTGTAGTGATTGGGAAAACATCCTGCCGGGAGTCTGTTCAACAAAGCAGCAGTTCTTGGGAAGAAGCTGTCCGAATGGAACTTACTTCTTACTATTGGAATATGAAAGGAAAAGATAACGGTTAACCCTAGACTTGAAGAGGTGAAGATTGTAGTGATTGGGAAAACATCCTGCCGGGAGTTTCTTTAACAAAGCAGCAGTTCTTGGGAAGAAGATGTCCGAATGGAACGTACTTCTTACTATTGGAATACGAAAGAAAAAGATAACGGTTAACCCTAGACTTGAAGAGGTCAAGATTGTAGGGATTGGGAAAACATCCTGCCGGGAGTCTGTTCAACAAAGCTGCAGTTCTTGGGGAGAATCTGTCCGAATGGAACTTACTTCTTACCATTGGAATACGAAAGGAAAAGATAACGGTTAACTCTAGACTTGAAGAGATCCTAGATTGTAGGGATTGGGAAAACATCCTGCCGGGAGTCTGTTCAACAAAGCAGCAGTTCTTGGGGAGAATCTGTCCGAATGGAACTTACTTCTTACCATTGGAATACGAAAGGAAAAGATAACGGTTAGCCCTAGACTTGAAGAGGTCAAGATTGTAGTGATTGGGAAAACATCCCGCCGGCAGTCTGTTCAACAAAGCAGCAGTTCTTGGGAAGAAGCTGTCCGAATGGAACTTACTTCTTACTATTGGAATACGAAAGGAAAAGATAACGGTTAACCCTAGACTTGAAGAGGTGAAGATTGTAGTGATTGGGGAAACATCCTGCCGGGAGTCTGTTCAACAAAGCAGCAGTTCTTGGGAAGAAGCTGTCCGAATGGAACTTACTTCTTACTATTGGAATACGAAAGGAAAAGATAACGGTTAACCCTAGACTTGAAGAGGTGAAGAATGTAGTGATTGGGAAAACATCCTGCCGGGAGTCTCTTTAACAAAGCAGCAGTTCTTGGGAAGAAGCTGTCCGAATGGAACTTACTTCTTACTATTGGAATATGAAAGGAAAAGATAACGGTTAACCCTAGACTTGAAGAGGTCAAGATTGTAGTGATTGGGAAAATATCCTGCCGGGAGTCTGTTCAACAAATCAGCAGTTCTTGGGAAGAAGATGTCCGAATGGAACGTACTTCTTACTATTGGAATACGAAAGGAAAAGATAACGGTTAACCTAGACTTGAAGATGTCAAGATTGTAGTGATTGGGAAAACATCCTGCCGGGAGTCTGTTCAACAAAGCAGCAGTTCTTGGGAAGAAGCTGTCCGAATGGAACTTACTTCTTACTATTGGAATACGAAAGGAAAAGATAACGGTTAACCCTAGACTTGAAGAGGTGAAGATTGTAGTGATTGGGGAAACATCCTGCCGGGAGTCTGTTCAACAAAGCAGCAGTTCTTGGGAAGAAGCTGTCCGAATGGAACTTACTTCTTACTATTGGAATACGAAAGGAAAAGATAACGGTTAACCCTAGACTTGAAGAGGTGAAGAATGTAGTGATTGGGAAAACATCCTGCCGGGAGTCTCTTTAACAAAGCAGCAGTTCTTGGGAAGAAGCTGTCCGAATGGAACTTACTTCTTACTATTGGAATATGAAAGGAAAAGATAACGGTTAACCCTAGACTTGAAGAGGTCAAGATTGTAGTGATTGGGAAAATATCCTGCCGGGAGTCTGTTCAACAAAGCAGCAGTTCTTGGGAAGAAGATGTCCGAATGGAACGTACTTCTTACTATTGGAATACGAAAGGAAAAGATAACGGTTAACCTAGACTTGAAGATGTCAAGATTGTAGTGATTGGGAAAACATCCTGCCGGGAGTCTGTTCAACAAAGCAGCAGTTCTTGGGAAGAAGCTGTCCGAATGGAACTTACTTCTTACTATTGGAATACGAAAGGAAAAGATAACGGTTAACCCTAGACTTGAAGAGGTGAAGATTGTAGTGATTGGGAAAACACCCTGCCGGGAGTCTCTTTAACAAAGCAGCAGTTCTTGGGAAGAAGCTGTCCGAATGGAACGTACTTCTTACTATTGGAATATGAAAGGAAAAGATAACGGTTAACCCTAGACTTGAAGAGGTGAAGATTGTAGTGATTGGGAAAACATCCTACCGGGAGTCTGTTCAACAAAGCAGCAGTTCTTGGGGAGAATCTGTCCGAATGGAACTTACTTCTTACCATTGGAATACGAAAGGAAAAGATAACGGTTAACCCTAGACTTGAAGAGGTGAAGATTGTAGTGATTGGGAAAACATCCTGCCGGGAGTCTCTTTAACAAAGCAGCAGTTCTTGGGAAGAAGCTGTCCGAATGGAACTTACTTCTTACTATTGGAATACGAAAGGAAAAGATAAAGGTTAACCCTAGACTTGAAGAGATCAAGATTGTAGTGATTGGGAAAACATCCTGCCGGGAGTCTGTTTAACAAAGCAGCAGTTCTTGGGAACAAGCTGTCCGAATGGAACTTACTTCTTACTATTGGAATACGAAAGGAAAAGATAACGGTTAACCCTAGACTTGAAGAGGTCAATATTGTAGTGATTGGGAAAACATCCTGCCTGGAGTCTGTTCCAAAAAGCACCAATTTTTTAGAAGAATTTTTTTTATAGGAACTTCCTCCTTACTAATGAAATACAAAGGAAATTAACATGATTCACCCTTGTGTACGTGGCATGGCGTTTCCCGGCTGTAGAGGTCACAAGTTGTTAGACGGAAAAATGTAGCTCTTCAGACCATATGCCATGGAAATAGCTATAAAGCAGCGAGAGGCTCGTTTCCTCTGCGGGAAGGGAGTTGTAGAATGCTAAATAATTCACCCGCCACAAGTTCGCGTACACACATTTGATTTGTATCAAAACAAGCATGGTAGGACTGGGCAACCCCTACTATATATGGCAACATTAATTTTAATATGAGTAGAGCAGTTTGCCTATCGACCGTCTCATATTTCTTCCTGGTCTTTTGAATAGGAGTAGAAGTTTATGCCTTGTTTCCTGTTTAGGAATGAGTTTCCGGTTCCCTCTAAAGTCCAGTTCAACTCTATACTCCTTATACTTGTCCTGTGTTTGGTAATAAATTCCACACATAAACCTCTACATTGAACGTCTCTGGAGCCTCATTAAAAATACTCTATTTTTCGTCTGATCTCTCTCTTGTGAAGAGAGAGTATAGCAGTTGGAGTTACATATTTCTGAAGCGGTACCATCTTCCCAGCAACTTTTGCAATAGATCGGATATATGTGTTTGACTAGAGTTACGGTGAGAGCACGAGTCGGAGTAGACGTTCAAGCACATCCATCCGTGCATTATGTTAGGGGAAAGTTCGGGTTCTGCTCGGTGGTCGTGGAATGTAACGAGTTTGATTTTATCTGTATTGGATTTTACAAGCCAATTGAGATTACCCCATTGACCCACCCGAGGTAGGTTAGGGGAGAGATGAGCTGCCAGCTTCCTGTCTCCTAGATTTTTAAAGAGGCAACTTTTGTTTCTCTCTATATTATAATTTTTTCACAATTACTTAGCGGACATATATATATATATATGTATAGAGAGAGGGAGAGAGATAGAGAGAGAGATAGAGAGGGAGAGAGATATAGTGATAGATAGATAGATAGATAGATCACGCGAGAGGCTGAAATATTAACAACAGAACGAAATGTCTAGATGCAAAGTAATGTGTGGTTACTAGTTTGAAATGTAATTTTGTTGAGAATGGGTTGCTTTGTTTTGATATATATTGTTGTGGTATATATGATATGTAATATGACACATTTGGTGGAGAAGGGGGCCTATTCAACAAAAAAAATAAAAAATTGCTATTTTCACTGCAAATTATTCATTATACCATATCCAAGTATTTTACAAAAAATTAGAGCCGATTACACAATATTTTAAGCTCAATTTAGGTTTATAGTTCGTAACTATGCAATGAGATGAGGTAACATAAACCATAGATTTGTCTGCGGAATATCATTACATTATGGTCCAACTCAAAAAAGACTGTCTTCCTAATAGAGTTAACAGTCCCCTGGGAAGAGAACAGGGTGGAGGCGCACGAACTAAAGAAAAACCGATACGAGTTACTGCGTGCCGAATGTGTGGAAAACGGTTGGACGTGTCATGTGATGCCTATTGAGGTTGGGTGTCGTGGGTTTCTGTGACATTCGGTCATTTCCTTCTTTTCAAAAATAGGCATCACTGGCCGTTGGTTGAAGAACGTTTCGCATCACATTCAAAAAACTGTTCAGCACGCGTCAGGTTGGATTTGGTCGAGATCAAAACAAGCCGATAAAACGCGCGCAACATCACGACCTAAACGTGCGCGAGTGAAATATTTGCGTGGTCGTCTATAACGATTTTTACGAGCGCGTCAATAACGGCAAACGCGTTCAGGAACTTTCATTACGGATGGAAGCTGCAAAGAGGAACAACGTTTATTTATTTCATTACAAATAGGAACGATTAATTAGCTTATCTTCATACCCTGCCTGGTGGCAAACGCTGCTGGTGGCGCTAGGGGTGGCGGTCCCGCCATAGTCACCGAAACCGTGATATCACCCCTGGTCGGCGGCTGATGAAGACAGGGTATCGCACGTGTCATTACACGTTGTATGTTAAAAATTGTTATATAATTATAGCGAAATGATTTTGTTTTTTTATCAAAAGCATTTTACTTTTGACCCTATATTAATTTAAAATATTCCTTTTTACAAGTTTTATTTTTGAAATTGAATAAAATCATTTTAAATTTCAGAATTTCGCTATTGCCCATCGAAATGACTGGAAGAAAGCGATCTAAAAACAATAATGGAAAAGAGAGGTAACAAAACATAAACGAAATAGCTCCAGTTTGTTCAACTTAGGAAACTTAGCATTGCAGCCAAAATGTTTTTAAATGCTGCCAATATCAAAGGAGAAAATGAAAAATAACTAACAACAAATCGAAAATAGCATCAAAATTTATATTAGTTTTAATTATTTGTTATGTAAATACATAATTGTCAACAATGTTTCCGTAAAACTTGATATTTGCTGTAATAAATTCTTAATTAATATTAGTATTGTTATTATTTTACTTAAGTGTAAGGAAGTCCTAGATTTTCAATTCCTTATGGCTAACCATGAAAAGAAATGTTGATCAAAACTGCCTAAAACCTTTAAGCACGTATTGCCGTAAAATTATCAAATGTTAAATACGCCACTTCTCCACGATATATATATATATATTTAAGTGATTTATCGAGTCTGAAACCTCTACAGAATCCAGAAAGAACAGTTGGTATGGTGTTTGCTTGTCAGGGTTTCAATTGTCGGTAGTGGATGCGCACTGCTGATGAGTCCCAAATATAGGACGAAACGGCCGTCCAGTGCTTTCTGCAGAGGTTTCAGACTCGATGAATCACTTAAATATAATTATCAAATTCTTTTAATAATTTCAAAAATATATATATATATATATATGAAATGGACAAAGTCCGACAATTATTTTAAGACATTTTTATGTTTATACATAAAATTTTTTAAGTAAATGCTCTGTTTTATAATAAACAGTATTAACAACATTTACCGACCTGAATGTCCTCCGACAGAAATCGAACCTGTATCCTATACGGAACCGTCAGATAGCCTGATGTGCCTTTAACCGAATGGGCCACATTCAGGCCGGTAAATGGTATAAATACTGTTTATTATAAAACAGAGCATTTACTTAAACATTTGTATCTATAAAAAGAATGTATAAACATAAAAATGTCTTTATATATATATATATATATATATATATATATATATAGGTGACTATACTAGTGTCGCAAAACCTTCGAATTCTTGATTTAACAATCGCCAAATCAATCTCGAAGGGGAAAAAGGTTTTAAAAAAGAAAGAGCCAGGAACATGAAAGTCTGTAGAAAATAATCGCACAGATACAGGTTCAAGGCCCAAAGAAAAAAAAACCCATACGAGTAAACAACTAACTAAAGAGCTCGATTCTAACGTAGAGTAGAACACGCTGTCCGCTGGCCTGAGATGGAACAAATACATCGAGTCAATTGCTTCGTCCACCGCAAGGAAAGTTGGCTCCCTGTGCCGAACCAGGAAATTTTTCTCCCCGGAATCGATCCTCCAAATCTATAAATCAACCATTCGCCCTTGCATGGAGTATTGCTACCATATATGGTCTGGATCCCCTGCTGTTTGCCTCAGGGTTCTTGATAAGATCCAAAGACGGATATGCAATGTAATTGGCCCTGATCTGTCATCTCGTCTGCAGTTGCTCTCTCACAGACGCGCCGTTGCCTCTCTCTGTCTTTTTTACAAATATTTTCACGGTAATTGCTCCCGTTCCCACCCCTTCACCGTTGAAACACTTAGATGTAGACGTCTCTTCTACTCCAATAGCTTCATGTCTCGCACTGTGGAACTCCCTTCCTCATTCCTGTTTTCCCTGACAAATATAATCTCCAACTATTTAAGTGTAACGTCAATCGACATCTCCAGTTGCCTTGATCTATCCACTTCCCTTCTCCACATCCTTTCATCTTTCATTCCTATCTGCTCTCGCTCCAAATCTTCCGTAACCCCCTTGCCTTGATCGATCCACTATCTTTCTCCACATCCTTTCCTCTACCACTCCTATCTGCTCTTCAACCAAACCTTCTGTAACCTCTTGCGTGCAAGTGGCTTCCAGCCTTGCTTGGGGTGAAAAGCTTAAAAATATATATATATATAAAATGTCTTTTTATATAGGTTTATCCTTATTTTCTCCTAATATGAACTGATATTGTCGTTGTGACCAAAAGGCAGTCATTTGCTAATTAAAAGAGGCTTGACAACAGATAACAGAACCCAAACCAAATGTGAATGAAATAAAATTATCAACTCGCCTTTAATAACGCAATTACATCCAGAAGGCTTTTTTTCTTTTAATGGATTTAATGAAAAGGTTTTAACAGTAATGGGATCCTAGCTGAGTATGTGGGGGAAAAAAAAGAAAAACAGTTGCGCGTAATGTTTGTCTTGAGTGAAACGGAACCGAAAACGGATAAAAAGGTTTATGATGTGCAAATTTAGAGTGCCTTTGGCAGGGTCAGAGAATAGGTTAAGAAAGGGTTGTTCTTTTTTGTTTTATTTCCTGGAAGGGTGGTGGGTTAGGGTAGGGCTGGGTATGGAAGATTCTGGAGGGATTTAAGCAAAGCGTAAAGGGATCGTACATTTTTTTCGGATAAGATCTACTCCGTATCTGGTATTAATCAAATTCAAATTTAATGAACATTTCATGTGTTAACAAGTCTCACTCTTTGCCGCATCTTTTCTCCCAATGGTCTGTCGATGCCAGGTTCTTTTCTGCCACTGTTTTCTCATTCTTTTCAAATTTCTCCGGCAATCCTTTACTTTATCGTAAGTTAAAATACACACACACACACACACACACACACACACACACATATATATATATATATATATATATATATATGTATGTATGTATCTATGTATGTATATATATGTGTATGTATGTATGTATGTATGTATATATATATATATATATATATATATATGTATGTATGTATCTATGTATGTATATATATATGTATGTATGCATGTATATATATATATATATATATATATATATATATATGACATGAATCATTCATACAAAAAAAACAGATATTGAAGTAAGTTAATGATATAAATGGCGAGAATACATCTTCGCAAACAAATTTAATAAATGACATTAACCCCGAACCTGTAGATGAATGTTATGATCCCTGTTTATAAATTCCAGTTGCATAAGGTCTTTTTTTATTTTTTTTACAAGCTTTCATCTGTTCTTACAGATATCATCAGGTATGAAAATATATTTGTTTTTTACATCCAGGTAATAACAGGACAACGAAAGAATAAAATTTTAAGATTGTGCGTTTGTGTACTAATATGGTAATAGTAGAATTCTTTTGTACTGGTAGGTTTTTCATATCATGTAAATTGAACTGCACTACATACTTGATATTAAAATAACTGATCCGATGTGCAACTTTCGGATCATAACTGTGATATTCTTCTATTTATAGAACAATTTAGTTCATGCCACATTGGCTGAAAAACCTATACATTTAAAAGTGAAAATTGAAGTCAACACTCAGAGGCGACAGTCTGTTTCATGCTAGATGCAATCATCAGGCCGAGAGACTAAATATATACGAGACTATATATATATATATATATATATATATATATATATATATATATATATATATATGAAAGTGAAAATTGAAGTCAGCACTTAGAGGCAACAGGCTGTTTCATGCTAGACGCAATCGTCAGGCCACCTATATATATATACAGTCGAGGGAAACAAATATTCGTACACATACTAATATTTAATTTATTGTATTTCCAACTAATGAATATTCACACTTTTCATATAATTAACTGTGCAAAGATGCATAATAAATAAATATGCATAGAAAGCAGGAAAATATTTGCCCCCCCCCACCGTATGTATATACTCAAGCCCTTGGTGTCTGTTGTATTTTAAATCAGTCCACTCAGAGTAGATATATCTATTTTTTGCTCTACTCGATCGTACATCGCATTGTTCTATTATTGCTTTTGTGATGATATTATATATGACCCTGTTTTTTACGGTTTATCAACCCTTTGTAGGTTATTTAAAGCCGAAACATATTTTGGATTTCTGTCTATATTTCTGAGACGAGGTATTATGTACATTATTTATACTATTCAGACTATTGTCCTCGTCTTTGTCTATTACATCGTTTCGGCCGTTGTACGCTCCGGCCTTCTTCAGGTGGTTGGAATATCTCTTCTGAGTAAGACCCCCCCCACCAATAGAGGAGAACATAACTAAAGACTGTGTGTACGCTATCCTGTGCAGCTGCGGAAAGAAATATAAAGGAGAGACAGTCCACTCCCTTAAGGCTTGAAGAACACCCAAAAGCTGTAACCTGAGCGGAAGTGGAAAAATCAGGCGTGGCTGACCACATATGGAGAGAGAAGGGAGATAACCGCCCTCTGTGGGATCAGGTTGAGATCATAGACAAGGAACACTATTGGAAAATTCGTAAACTTAAGGAATCAGCACATATGCTAGGCCACAAAAATCTCCTGAGCGTCCAAGCACAGAAATGAATACAATATGGGAACCAGTAATAAGGAGTGCCATTGTGGAGAACTTTCAGAGGAAATTTAAGAGGAGATAACTGATAAATGACATCCATTAAACATGGTACGTGGAACTAGAAATAAAGTGTTCAGTTCGACATTCTAACAACCTGAAGAAGGCCGGAGCGTAGAACGGCCGAAACGTTGTAATAAACATGGCGACAAAGATGAGGACAATAGTCCGAATAATGTAAATAATGTATATTTTGGATTGTACAATAATTCTTTTTTCTTTGAGTGATTATTGTATTAACACTTTTTGGAGAGATACCAATGAATTTTCCAGACAAACCATATTATTTAACCTATATCTGGGGGGAGAAGATATGGATTCATACTTTTCCCAGTGGTATCTGCGCGTAAGAGAAAAGTAACGAATTCTACTGGTATTTGAACTCGGTCCTTTGATTTATCATTCCGAGCCGATCTTCATAACATTACCCTTACACTCCCCACAAAAAAGATCGGGTAAAACTGCCTCGTATCTTGTGGATTGTGGTGGGCGTTGAAAATGAAGAACAAAGAAGCTTCCTTCTTTCAATTCACCATTAATTAATCTGATTCTTAGACGGAAGTGACAATTTTGATGATATGTAAGTCTCTAGTCTGTTTAAATTATTTAGTATGAAACACTAAACAAGGGGAAGGAGATATTACGCATTTTTCTTCGGAGTCTTAAGGCTTAAACCCGAATCTTTTGTTTTAGGAAACACCATTTCACCATGAAGAGTTGTGACGCATTCTTCTCAATCTCTGATTTGATAGTAATCACGGGTGGCGTACGGCGCGTGTGTACAAGCGACTGTTTATCTGGGTGTCAAGGCGCATGCGCGATTCTTGCGCTGGTGATTGGATGTAGAGAGAAAATTGTAGCCGATGGGGAAGTTGTCGGGAAACACACACACAATAAGAGAGTAAGTGAGAGAGAGAGAGAGAGTGTGTGTGTGTGTGTGTGTGTGTTCCTTTCGCCCGCTCGCTTTGAAGCTGGTCACTCGGTACAAGGGCAAGCATGGGAGGTGTCTATTGGGGTCCGGGTGGACCTTTTCAAGATCTGCTGCTTTACAAAAATAATCAATCGTTACATTAGGTGCAACATGCTATGCAAAGTCAGAATTGCACTCAATGCAATTAACAACTGCACTTTATAAAAAAATGAGATGGGGAAACTTTAAAGAAAATGACATAATCATCAAAGACATTAAAATAAAAATAATTTTTTTATAAACATAAATCTTTCAGCATATGAGACTGGGTAAATAATTAGTGTGTATCTGCGTGTGAAACCTCCATGTATAAAATTGTATGAACATCTCTATATACGTCGGAGCGACATGCAAAGTGACAAGGCGGCAAAAAGATGAAATCGTTTTAAAGTGAAAATAGAAAATATAGGAGAAATGTTTAGGAGATATAACAAAGAGACTAAATTTATTAAGAGGCACAAAGGAAATTGAGGAGAGCCATGATCGCCAACGTCCTGAAGGGGCATGGTACATAGAAGAAGAAGAAGAAGAAGAAGAAGAAGAAGAAGAAGAAGAAGAAGAAGAAGAAGAAGAAGAAGAAGAAGAATGAGATTGAGTAAATGGATGGCGGGACAAGGTTTAGGAGATATAACAAAAAGACAAAATTTATTAAGAGCTACAAAGGAGAAGTTGTGGAGAGCCATGATCGCTAACGTCCTGAAGGGGCATGGTACAAAGAAGAAGAAGAAGAAGAAGAAGAAGAAGAAGAAGAAGAAGAAGAAGAAGAAGAAGAAAGAGGTTGAGAGTAAATGGATGAGAGTTTAGGAGAGATAGCAAAAAGACTAAATTTATAAGAGATACAAAGGACAGGAAATTGTGGAGAGCCATGATCGATAATGTCCTGAATGGTCACGGCACATAGAAGAAGAAGAATGAGCTTGAGGAAATGGATGGCGGAACAAGGTTTAGGAGAGATAAGAAAAAGACGAAATTTATTAAGAGCTACAAAGGACAGGAAATTGTGGAGAGCCATGATCGCTAATGTCCTGAAGGGACACGGCACATAGAAGAAGAAGAAGAAGAAGAACAACAACAACAACAAGAATGAGCTTGAGTAAATGGATGTCGGAACAAGGTTTAGGATAGATAACAAAAAGACAACATTTATTAAGAGCGACAGAGGACAGGGAATTGTGGAGAGCCATTATCGCCTACGTCCTGAAGGGATACAGCACATAGAAGAAGAAGAAGTAGAAGAAGAAGAAGAAGAAGAAGAAGAAGAAGAAGAAGAAGAAGAAGAAGAAGAAGAAGAAGAAGAAGAAGAAAGAGGTTGAGAGTAAATGGATGTCGGAACAAGGTTTAGGAGAGATAACAAAAAGACAAAATTTATTAAGAGCTACAAAGGAGAGGAAATTGTGGAGAGCCATGATCGCCAACGTCCTGAAGGGACACGGCACATAGAAGAACAAGAATGAGGCTGAGAGTAAATGGATGACGGGACAAGGTTTACGAGAGATAACAAAAAAACAAAATTTATTAAGAGCTACAAAGTATAGGAAATTGTGGAGAGCCATGATCACCAAAGTTCTGAAGGGACATGGCACATAGAAGAAGAATGAGCTTGAGTAAATGGATGGTGGAACAAGGTTTAGGAGAGATAACAAAAAGACAAAATTTATTAAGAGCTACAAAGGACAGGAAATTGTGGAGAGCCATGAAAGGACATGTCACGTAGAAGAAGATCCTGTCATAATGAACTTTCACCAGCGTCTATATAAATTATACATTTATTAATAAAAAATTGTTTTCATATTTATTTCTTTATAATTTGGTAAATGATAAATATTTCATTGCATTTAATTTTAATTGTATTAGTTTTTAGAATATTTTAAATATAAAATTCTTGTAAATAAACAATCTAACATAGAAATTGTGTTTTTCGGTGTTGGGTGAAACTATCTGTAGCGAAGCCTATTCTCTTAATTTTCTTATCTCCTAAACTAAATTTGTTAAAACTGAGTCATACGTATTTTTTGTTCTTTTCTTTTCTTTTCATTTATATTTTCGCAAGTACTTTCAGTCTCATCCGATATCATCTTCAAGGCTGAGTTGCTATGACAAAATAATAATGTAATTGATAGTCATAATTTCTTTTATCAGTACGCATGAACGCGCTCTGTCATAGTTAATTTAAAATTAACTGTTTAAGCTATGACGTTTTTTCCATGTTTTTGTTCTAACTTTAATTTGTATTATTACAATTTTAAACATTTTAAAAACATTGTTGCTATACTCATAACTAATTTTATTTAGTGTTGGTTGTTTGCTCCTTATATAGAGGTCCTTGAGAATTTGAAGTTTTCTTTTATTTTCATAGTGGAGTATACTAGTGTTATCAACAAGTACTTTTCTGCATTGTGAAGGTGGACAGGAATGTATCTTTAAATGATGTGCAATAGAGCTTGTATCCGACATATGTAGTGTAAGCCTTCTTGATAATGTTGTTGCGAATCCAACATATATATTTACTGTTTTCTCAGAGATACAATCTCCCAAAGGACATTTAAATTGATATACTATGTTGGGCTTTTGCAAATCACTAGTTGATGGAGAATAGTTATTGTGTATGATAAAGTCGGTTGTATTAAATTTAGTATAGTATATAATTAGTTTTATTTTTTTACTGGGATCAGACCGGAATGTATTAGTGCTTATGAAATTTTTAAAGATTTTTTTCATCTTGTTTGTAGTGATAATGTATTTGTATTTGATTGCTGTATAGTAGATTGATATTTTTATTTATTTGAGGATTTTATTTTTAATCCGACATTTTTTAATATTTAAAAAGGTATTATTAGTGGATACTCGTACCTGAAATAGACACTGGTTATTAAGACTATCCGTATTTTCATTTGAGAGATCTTAATAAAGAAAATGCGCTCCTCGGGTGGGATCGAATCTAGGTCTCTTTTTCTAAAAAGAAAACGCCATTTGAGCCATCCTGCTTAAGCACTCTGTGACTCTGTCCATCAAGGCTAAGTTTTCAGTTTTAATGACAGATGTTTTTCTTCAAAGCCCATATCTTCTCGGTTTCGTTTGAATGACTTTAGTTTTAATTCGACATTCCTTTTAATATTTAAAACGTTATCCTACAGGATACTCGTATTTGAAAGAGACACCACATTTTAGTTTTTATAGGGTGACCCAAAAAATGGGAACTTTTTAACAATCCAATAAAACCAAGAGTGATGGGAAAAAAAAATTTAATTCATAGTAATTGAAACCTTAAAACATGCCATTTAAGAAACAATGATGGAATTTTCATTTTTAAAAATTACGTCCTATAGATGGCGTCCTCCTGTACGAATGCATTCTTGAAATCTGCTGTTGAGATTCCTCATTGACTGCTGCAACATCTCAGCTGGGATACTGTGAATTTCATTCTCGTTACTAAAATGGCGAAATGTTTATTTACTCAAGGTTACTGTCTCGCAGTGTTGCCACTTGCTCATGTCTGGCAATACGCACTTCAAAAATTCCCGTTGTTTTGGGTCAGCCGGTATATATATATATATATATATATATATATATATATATATATATATATATATATAAGGTGACCCCAAAAAGTGGAAAACCTTTTAACAATACAATAAAACCAAGAGTGATGGAAGAAAAATATTTAATTCATAGTAATTGAAACCTTAAAACATGCCATTTAAGAAACAATGATGGAATTTTCATTTTTTTAAAATTACGTCCTGTAGATGGCGTCCTCCTGTACGAATGAATTCTTGAAATCTGCTGTTGAGATTCCTCATTGACTGCTGCAACATCTCAGCTGGGATATTGTGAATTTCATTCTCGTTACTAAAATGGTGAAATGTTTACTTGCTCAAGGTCACTGTCTTGCAGTGTTACCACTTGCTCATGTCTGGCAATACGCACTTCAAAAATATCCGTTTTTTTTTTTTGGTCACCCTGTACTTTAAACAGTGGGTATTGCGTCTATCGGCCTGTGCATTCGAGAAATCTAAATAAATGAAATGTGCTCTCCCACAAAGAATCGAACCTGCGTCCCCCTTTGTAGAAGAAACCACTGTTTGCTTCAGCGTACTTTATCACTCAGCTATAGAAAGCGTCACACAAAAAATAAAAGTATCCACTATAATAACGTCTGAAGTAATATCTATATAATAAATGCGAATGTAAATGTGTTACTGTCACACTTTTTCAATTAAAGGGATATAACTCTCTAACTTTCAATAGCTTATCTTCTTTTATATAATAAATACGAATGTCAGTGTGTCACTGTATGACACTTTTTCAACTTTACTCCTAGAGGCCGTAGCCCAACATATTATACAATTTTGGAATCAGGGCTACTCTAAAACATTCCGGTCCGGATCTGGACTCGCAATCCTGAAATGTTGGATTCCCAAGTTTTCATTACTGCCATTTTTTTCGGCGATTTTTTTACGTGATATTTTGCGATGAATTTTTTGTACGATAACAGTTTTTATAACTTGGAAATAAATTTGGGAATAATCGAAATTCATTGCGAAATCCAGCAAAAGTCACCGATGAAATAAAAATAATTGCTTGTACGGAAATTAAGGACCTACATACATCAAATTGTCTTAAAATTAAGTGGCGGCAGAAAAATCATCGTTGAACTTTTAAAAGGCAAACTTAAATATTAATACAATACTTAATTGCAGTGATCAATTTTGTGTTCTGTAGTTTATTGTTGCCTGTCGCATCTACTACTCCGACATAAAAATTAAATTGAACACACACACACACACACACACACACACACACACACACACACACACACACACACACATAAATATTCAAAGAATATCACCTTTGACTGACACCAAATCAGTTGGGTTTCGATCCTGGCTTGAGGCATTCGGATGTCTAACGAACTGAGGAGCTGTGATACAGCGAAACAGTACTGTCTGTGAATGGCATAATTTAGGTCTTGAATATATATTTCACTTGAGCACTGTTGAGTGATAAGCTAATTCTATAAACAACAGCCGCCTGCGCTAATGCAAAGCTCTTCAGTAAAATGAATGGAGCACTCCGGTTGATTGACATTTGTTTACATTCGTAAAAACAATACGCTAGATTTAGCTGTGCAAACTCTACCGAGTGACGATAGCTGAGTGGTAGAAGCTCTGACTGACACAAAATCAGTTGGTTTTCGATCCTGGCTTGAGGCATTTGGATGTCTAGTCGCACTGAGGAGCTGTGAAACCACGAAAGAGTATATATATATATATATATATATATATATATATATATGTATATATATATATATATATATATATATATATATATATATATAATAGGAGGCACGTTGAAGTAATGGATAGAGGCTTGGATTGAGGAATTAGAATTCCAGTCGAATCCGTTACATTCACTAACTACTGCCCTTACCTCCAGGTATGGGTAAATAGCAGGACAGACTGGGTTCTGTAGCCTTGGATGGCAACTAGTCTAGGAGAAGGACAACTCTGAATTCAAATCCTGCGGAGGGTCGTTTGGGGACCCTGTGGCACGTAGTGCACCAGGTCTCTGTATTCGGCCCTTCAAAAAGCTTCACCACTGTAATAAAATCTAATGTGCTGATGTCGAGCTGTTGGTTTCCTAGGAACTGGTCTGCTTGACCCTCATACATCGAATTCGACGGGAGAGTCGAGAGTATCCAAGTAATAGATGGATAAGATGTGTATAGATGTCTACTTAATATTATTATCGTTTTATTTGGGATATTCTTTACTTAACGGCTGAATATTAATTTACTAAAGTAGTTTTGAATTTATGATTCGGTATATTTTCTGCGGTTTCTTGAAGAAGCCTTGTAATTATCAACTACAAAATTCTATGTAGGAATATGACGGCGCATAGAGTTATCTCCCCTACCACTTTCCCCTTAACTTCCCGTGAAAGTTGAACGTTGTAATTGTCTATATTTGACGAAATAATATAATCATTTGTATCAGTCGCAAAGGAATATGTCTTGGATTCTATGGAAACAACTTCAGATCATGACCGATATGTAATTTTTTTTCAGTTGGTTTGGATTTTTGCGTAATTGGTTAATCACGGTAAACCAAGAATCTTCATTTTAACTCGTCTTCTCTTTCTCTTTAAAAAAAGGGTAAGTATTCGGCTTTTTGAAATTAACCGTTCACTCACCAGTAATTTACCATCGCCCGAGGAGACACATTTGTAGTGTTGAAAGACGACTGCTATTGTGTAGCGATTTTTAGCATGTTTTTGTTTTAATCTCCAATAATATATATATATATATATATATATATATATATATATATATATATATATATATATATATATATAAGTGAACATTGAAATCAATACTGAAAGGCGACTGGCATGACGATTGCGTCCAGCATGAAACAGCCTGTCGCCTCTGAGTGTTGACTTCAATGTTCACTTTTATATTTATATTTACATACGCTCTATCTCTGATATTGAGCACTTTATCCCATAAATATAGCACAGCTTAAAACTATATTTCTTCAAATATATATATATATATATATATATATATATATATGTATGTATCTATGTATGTATGTATGTACGTGATGTGCATATGTGTCTGCGTGTGTGTATGAATATGTGTGTGTATATTTAAATGCATATGTGTTTATGATCAAAGTCTTACGCTTTCTAATTATTTATGAATGAAGCGTCTAAATGAACATACATTTTTTCGTATATATATATATATATATATATATATATATATATATATATATACATGAAGGAAAGGCCAGTGTCAGAATTTCAATGTATGAAGTTGGCCAATCCCATATATAAACAGGTACGATCATTGATCAACCTGATAATGTTATTTAGCGACTAAATGCTCCGCCATTATAGCCTTGTGTCAGACATGTTATATAATAAGTATACGTTAAATTCAGAAAATTACTGACATATTTACAAGCCACTGACAAGTTAGAAATTGAATATGCATCAATTTTTTTTTTCCTTTTAATATCTGAAACAGTTTAATCGATCTGATGAAAGGAACAAATTCTGGAGATCGATAATCATTGATTGGTTGTCGAAGAAAAATTATGTCGGAATAACTTTTCTTTTTATGTTTTTACCAAAACTTCCAATTTGGAACAGACATGGCTGGTTTATTTAAGTTTCCATTTTTATCCCTGCTTCAAAAAACTTTCGAAGAAATAAGAATGATTTGCATTCGGAAACTCCATTATTATTATTATTATTATTATTATTATTATTATTATTATTATTATTAATGTTGTTGTTGTTGTTGTTCGTATTCCCCGACGTGTCAGGCAGATAGCACCTATCGCGGAATATTTGCAGTGCCAAAGCAATGCAGATTTCTGAAATGATAGGGTCTTATTGTATGTGCCGTGTCCCTTCAGGACGTTGGGGACCATGGCTCTCCACAATTTCCTCTTCTTTGTAGCTATTAATAAATTTTGTCTTTTTGCTATTTCTCCTAAACCTTGTTCCGCCATCCATTTACTGAAACTCATTCTTCTTCTTCTATGTGCCGTGTCCCTTCAGGACGTTGACAATCATGGCTCTCCTCAATTTCCTGTCCTTTGTAGGTCTTAGTAAATTTTGTCTTTTTGTTATCTCTCCTAAACCTTGTTCCGCCTTCCATTTACTCAAGTTCATTCTTCTTCTTCTATGTGCCGTGTCACTTCAGGACGTTGGCGATCATCGCTCTGCACAATTTCCTCTCCTTTGTAGCTCTTAATAAATTTTGTCTTTTTCTTATCTCTCCTAAACCTTGTTCCGCCATCCATTTATTCAAGCTCATTCTTCTTCTTTTATGTGCCGTGTCCCTTCGGGACGTTGGCGATCTTTTTATAGGTAGGTTATGTGTTCTTTTCATCTGTTCTTCTTGTCTTCAATATGTCCGGTGTGTATTAGATTTTCCAAGCCATCTTTCCTCAATATGTGCTATATAAATCTTAACTGTCTCTTCCTATATAAGTCTCCTTTCTCTTTCCATTTTCTCTTAAACATCGTTGCTCATATGTTCTGTCCACGCTATTCTCAACATCCTTCTGTAGAACCACATGACTGTTGCTTCAAGTCTCTTCTTCATCTGTGAGGAGATTGTCCAGCATTCACTGCCATATAGGAAGACTGATATTACATAACATTTCAGCACTCCTTTCTGTGTTTGTATTAAAATTTCCCTGTTTCTTAATATTTTCCTTAGATTTTAGACGGCATCTTTCGTTTCCCAATTTAATTTCGTCTCCGGGACTGAACATTCGAAAAATCATATGTAAGAAAAATATGCACTCTCCGAAAACAAATATATATACCGTATAATAAATAAACGGGGCTTCTACTTAAATATGAGTATCCACTAACAGTAACGTTTAGAGTAATCAAATCTGTCGAATTAAAAAATTAAAAAATCCATTACTCATTTAGAGAATTGTTTTGTTTACGTTTGGAGACTAAACTGAGCAGATACGAACTTTTGAAAATGAAAGGAGGATTTGCGGTTATCGGACTCTCTTCGGCTATGCTTGATCGGTGAGAGCTTAGTGGTTGTGTCTGTATAGAGCACATCGGATCTAATAACGGTTTCTCCTCCATTATGAATTCTCGTTTATTCAGACAGGTATATTTCAATCTGTTTATATCTGTCTCACATGTGATACATTTTGAAGACATTTTTTTTGTCATTTCATCCCCAGCAAGGCAATAAAGCCACTAAGACGCAAAACGTTACTGAGTGTTAAAAAATATGAGAAAAAGAAAAAAAAACATTATTAAAGGACGAGAATAGTAAAAGAACAGGAAATTCAGAAGATAGCGATTGACGCTGCATTTAAATTTTAATTGTTTCTCTCCAAGCAAGGCGATAAAGCCACTAAGACGCAAGGGGTGGTTACTAAATGTAAAGGGATAAGATGATATTACAATTCCAACTAGTTACAACACATTACATTGCATCTAGACATTGGTTCTCTTGTAATACTTCGGTCTCTCGCGCGGTATGACGTCATAGGACCGGATGTTGAACTTACGATCTGCGTCTGCTATTCCGCGACCGTTATCGTCGCATAGCAACTTTCTACGTCAAAATAACAAAATATCATCTTTGACGGTGGATATCTTTGTTTCATGTCTGTATAACCACTCCGAGGATGGCTCGTGGGTGCCGAAAGCTTAGGACAACTTAATAGAAAATATCCAAATTTTGGACAATTTTGGTCTTTATTTTCACCAGAAATGGAAGCAAACATTCAAACATTAGAACGGCTCATAATCAGACATAATCAACGTAATTTCCTGTTATATTTAACAATATATGTTTAAATATATATATATATATTCGGAAATTAAAAACATCCCTACTACACACTAAGACATACACATAATGCACACACTCAATTAAGCTGAAAAATCGAATCATCCTTGATAATGGCTAAAGGTATAGCCGAAAGCGCTCGGAAACATAAAACATTTGGACAGTTCTTACACACCCTTTGTCCTGTAAAGAAAGCTCTTGTTCGAACACAAGAAAAATTAAATAAAAAGCTCAATCGTAGTACCTTGTCTGTCGTTTTTAATGAAACATGCATAAACGAAGGATTGCTGCCTAAATATACAACTATATATATATATATATATATATATATATATATATATATATTATAGTCATTCACAGACAGTACTGTTTCGCTGTATCACAGCTCCTCAGTGCGACTAGACATCCAAATGCCTCAAGCCAGGATTGAAACACAACTAATTTGGTGTCAGCCAGAGCTATCTTCACTCGGTAGAGTTACACAACTAAATCTAGCATATTGTTTTTACAAATGTAAACAAATCCCATCAGCCAAAGTGCTCCATTCATTTTATATATATAATGGACTCTCCCGTCGAGTTCGACGCATGAGGTTCTGACAACCACCTATTAATTATCTGCATGTCTATGACGGGCATGACTTTTGAGGCCGGCTCGAGAATTGCCCAAAAGACCACAAACACTACAGGAGAAAGCACTGCATGCAAGTGCAGCAGGAACACTGTTAACTGTCTTATTTCGCTTTCGTGTTTAATGCAGTCGACTGATGCTTACTTCTTGATTGTGCATTATTCCTGCATGGCAGCTGGAACGATTCTTTGATCTCTTCATAGCTACCTCTTCAAAGTTCTTGAATGGAATGTTGACGCAAGAAAGGTTGCTCTTCAGTTCATCTTTATACCTGAGCCAAGGTCTACCAACATTTCTATGATCACTATGGAGTTGACTGTAGAAAAGAACTTTTGGTATGCGATCATCACTCATCCTTGCCACATGGCCAGTCCAACGTAGTTGTGATTGCATTATGAAGATCTCGATGGTACCAATCTGGCATTTCTCACACACACACACACACACACACACACACACACACACACACACACACACACATATATATATATGTAGATAGATAGATAGATAGATAGATAGATAGATAGATAGATAGATAGATAGATAGATATGTCAAAAGTAGGCTAAGCAGTAGTAATAAGGCAAAAGATTCACAAAGTAGAATGGTATTCTGTAGTGAACAAAATAAGATCTAGATTTAAAATTCAAATGCTAAGCACTGACCCATTGATTGTGTTAGAAATTAAAAAAGACTTGAATTTAAAAACTTTGCTTAACACACACGCAAAAGCGAATCGAAAACAAAACTCGTGAAATTTCACACCTTGATGCCTACGTACACATACATACATACATACATACATACGTTCCTGCCTACGTATACATACATACGTTCCTGCCTATGTACACATAAACTCATTCTTGCAAGGACTACTACGAACATTTTGACGACCTTGTATCAACCAAAATACATTAATTTTATTTGTAAAGACCGTAATTGATTTATATGTATATAAATTTGTTGTTTCACTTTACAATTTGATTTTCTTGTTTTATATGCCTCTTATGGTGGGCTATCTAACTAACAAGGCCAAATCAAATTAATCTGTTTCAACTCTCATACACTTCACTATAACTGATAACCCACTATAATTCACACAGAAAAGGGATACAGTCAATTGATTGTGGCGTTCTGGTTTCAAGACAAGAAAGAACAAAAATATGGCAGACGATACCAAGAAGTGGTCCATTGTATTAGTTTGTTGTGTTTATAGCATCTATGAACAGCAACAATTTATCAAATGCATTAGTCAAACATAGAAACAAATCCGACCACAACTTTAATCTAAAGAATGCCACACTTATTAAAAGAGGAAGTAACTTATTTGGACGGAAGATTCTCCAGTGTGCCGCTATCGAATTTTATCAAAATATGAATCTGCGTCACATTTTTTTTCAAATATCCGCTCTCTGGCAGGTTCGTTGACACTCAGGCTGGTGTGGGCGGTGCACAGTTTCACTTCCTGTTGGAAAGTGCATATTTTTCATTAATAAGATTTCTTGAATATCCCGGTAGACGAAAATAAATATATCGTTTAATAAATAAACTGAAATATGGCTATCCGCTAAGAATAACATTTACGTAATAACAATCGGTCGGATTAATAAATTTTAAAAAATCCATTACTTCTTTAGGAAATTGCTTTGTTTACCTTTGGATATGAAACTGATCAGATATGAAATCTCGTGTGTCTATAACGAGAAGGATTTCACTTAAAGGCATTATTCAGCAGTGGTCCTTCGTGGCCGAGTCGGTTAATGCACGATGGTTCCCTCTGCCCAGGTGGATGCAGATTCGAATCATGCCGGTGAGCGCATATTTTATCTTAATAATATATTTTTAAAAATCCATTACTTCTTTAGGAAATTGCTTTGTTTACCTTTGGATATGAAACTGAGCAGATATGAACGATTGATAATCTGCGCTTATAAAGCACTATTCGGCTTTGCTTGATCGGCGACGTATTCCGTGGTCGAGTCGGTCTACAGCATGTCGGATATAATGACGGTTTCTGCTGCAAAGCGCGGGGGTGGGGGTGCAAGTTTGAATCCTGCCGAGACACAGGTCCGTATCTTGCGGGAGAACACATATATTACTTTTTCTTTATACAGTTTTTCGCCATCCTTTTTTATTTGAGCGGATCACAGGAAAAGGCTTACGTCTGAACGTTTTATACCTCTCGCCAATCACATCCGCGTATATCTGTCTTGCCCTTTGTCCTTTCGAATGAGATTCTCTACATCCACCGGACCCGAATATGATTCAAGCAAATACCGAACCAAAATGGTGGCCCGCCCTAGCGTAACTTTTTTTGTCGGAGTGGTTTTAATTCTCAGCTCTGTGACGTCACTCCGAAAATGGCCAGGAAATATAATGTCAGGTGGCACCGACCAAAGAATTGTTTTATAAAATTAGGTCTAATTTAGGGCGGGCAAGCTAAAATACTCTCTTATCCTATCTGTCGTCTGCTTTAATCAGTCATTTTATTTTCAATCTTATGCTACGCCCATTTATTTCAAAAGACAAACACAAACACAATCACAGAATTCAAACACACATACATACATACATATTAGCTTGTCACATATGAAATGACCCATTTCTTTGTTTGTTTGTTAATCTGGTCGTCTAACGAAATAACCTCCTTAGTACATAAGAAAATCTTGACTTATTCCCGACTCTTTTTCTTTCCAGATAATTTTTCTTTCAATATATTTTATATTTCATAAGGCCAATAAAAATGATTACAATGAAACAATGTCGAGTAATCTTACTGTATGAGTACAAACTGGGAAAAAGAACTATTTTTGCATCGAATCATTACATGCGATGAAAAATAGATACTCTTTGACAACAGTAAAGGAGTATGTCAGTGGTTAGATGCAATGGAATCACCAAAACAATACCCAAAACCTCCATTGCACCATAAAACATTAAAGTTGCTGTATGGTGGTCTTTCAAAGGGGTTATTCATTATTATTACTCATAAGCCCAATGAAAATGATTACAATGAAACAAGATCGAGTAATCTTACTGTATGAATAGGAACTGGATCATTCTGTCTTTGAAGCATTTTGGAAGATCAAGGAGACCTTTGGTAATGGTATTGTTGAAATCAGAACTGTACAGAGATGGTTTCGGAAGATTTGTTCGGGAGATTATAGTCTTGAAAATAAAGGGGAAGACCACGACCGGTTATCAGGCATGATCAATCGAATGCTTTGGTTGATCAAAATCCGAGAACTGCAATCTGAATAAAACTCAAAAAATTCGTCGTTCTGAGGTGTGCTTACTGTTGCTTTCCCGACTGGTAAAAGAACCATTTTCGTATCGAATCATTACATGCGATGAGAAATGAATACACTTTGAGGACAGTAAGAGAGTAGGCCAGTGGTTAAATGCAAGTGAATCACCAAAACAATACCCAAAACATTAACTGCATCCTAAGAATGATGGTGGTCTTTCAAAGGGGTTATTCATTATTCATTGCCTCAAGGGAAAACAATAACAGCAACTTCGTATTGTGGAGAAATTGCGTGTATGCACGAAAATTGAAAACGAAACATTCTAAACTTGTGAATAGGGATGGCCCAATTTTGCTGCGTGACAACGCACGGCCGCATATTTCTCAATCAACTGTTCAAAAGCTGCATAGCCTGAATTATGGAATTTTGCCTCATCCTCCATATTCACCTGATATCTCTCCTACTGATTATCATTTATTTAAGCATTTTGAGATTATCATACGTAATAAAATATTCTCCAATAAGGAATCGATGTATTTGAAGTGTTTATCACATCAAAGGATGAGATTTTTTAAATATGGGATCAGGAATTTAGAGGTATACTGGAGATTCATCAACATGGTGATTTCAATTAAATAGATTAGTCATTGAACATTTCAGAAGTATTTTATTTCCAATAAAGTACGTCATTTCATGTGTGACAACCTAAGATATATATATATATATATATATATATATATATATATATATATATATATATATATATATATCTTACTCTGTCCTGGACATCGAGTTCTACCTGGATCATATCCTCTTGGAATTATTTTTATACATATATGTATGTGTATATATAATTGCATATGTATGTGTATATTCACCACTAATATTGTCAATATATATATATATATATATATATATATATCACCTAAATGTTCTAGAGTCCTTGTATATCAGATCCCGTGGACCTTCCCTCTGTAAACAGAGGGAATGCTTACTGGGTCTGAATGTTATTGGACTCTAGCTTTCTTGAAATTCATATTTTTCCCCTCCATTCGTTATCATTAATATTAATCAAATTTACCCGCTTATTTTTTATATCCCAGAAATAAACTTGATAAGGCCGCGACGAAAGCGGTTGTTCTTTTTTAGCTTTTTAAAATGCCATATAAATTTTGCTTATTCCTAGCTATCGTTAAATTTTGTACCATAAAAAACATTTAAATATATATATATATATATATAGTTTTTATGGTACAATATGTTTAAATATATATATATAATATAGTAATTCATTGAGTCTGAAAGAAACCTCAACAGAATGCAGACAGCACTGGAGGCCCGTTTCGTCCTATATTTTTGGACTCATCAGCAGTGCGCATCCACTACCGAGAATTGAAACCCTGACAGGTTATCAAGCAAACGTCATACCAACTGTTCCAACGGGCCTCGGTGGCGGAGAGGTAGCAACAATTTCTATATGTATATCATTGCTTGATCCGGCTTCTAATGCTTCAGTTGGAGCGGCTTGGTGATAGTAGTCGTGGCTCTGGGGGGCACAGTCCTATGGTTACAGAGAATTTCAGTTCAGTTCCACCACGGAATATGTGAGCGAACGGCGCTATATTGAGTCTCATTTGCTACCTCTTCGTGGCCAAATCGGTTAAATGGCACGTCAGGCTATATGACGGTTCCGTATAGGATACAGGTTGGAATCCTGTCGGAGGAAGAATATTTTCTATGAAAATTTTTCGGACATTCAGGCCGGTAAATGTTGTTCAATACTGTTTATTATAAAACAGAGCATTTGCTTAAATACTTGTATCTATAAAAAGAATGTTAAACATAAAAATGTCTTAAAATAATTGTCGGACTTTGCCCATTTCCTATATATACATATATATATATATATATATATATATATATATATATATATATATATATATATATATACATATATATAAATACCAACGGATTTACCTTTACTATATATATATATATATATATATATATATATATATATATATATATATATATATATGTGTGTGTGTGTGTGTGTAAATTATTATATATATTATATTATATATGCTCGCTACTTATTGGAAAGCGCCTAATATCAGTGATGGAGCTAACACGACCGCAAAAGGCGTGGAACCCAGAGTCACAAACTCACATCAATCCAACTAAATATATATATATATATATATATATATATATATATATATATATATATATATATATATATATGAAAAAATGGTAATCCATATGGAATTGCAAGATCATATAGATCCACTTACAGCTCTCTATGTCAGAAACAGTAAAATGATTATAATCCTATAGGAAATAATTTTTATTTCATGAAAGCTAAAAAAATAGATTTCATCTTTCATAGAATGAGAGAGGAAAAAAAAGGCGGGAAACAGTGGGAGAGTGAGAGAGAGAGTGTGTGTGTGTGCGTGAGAGAGAGAGAGACTAGGTTGTAAGTACTTCCACGTATCAAATGACTTAAATCCCTGAGAGAACGGGTCTCATTATTTGTGTCGTGTCCGTAGTCAACAGAGAAGCCCAACCCCCGCCACCCCCTACACCCTCCGCAAAAAGAAAATAAAAAAAGAAATAAATGAATAAATAAATAAATATACTGACAACAGATCGAAACTCTTATCTATGTAGGAAAAAAAGCCGACCTTTACAGATTGCGGCTGATCTTCCCTCGGTGAATCGCAATTCTATCTTGGTGGTCTCCAAGCACGTCGTCTATTTTCCCCTCAAACTAGGACAAACTTGATTTGAAAACACGGCTGTCGGCACTGATTTTTTTTCTGGTAGGGAGTGGACGCTTTTTTTTCTTTTTAGTATCTTATCTTTCAGTTAAAAACAATTCCGGCAGTTGAAACTAATTAGAATACTAATTAACCGTCCCCCACCCCAAAATAACTATTATACCGCGTGTAACAGCAAAATTGTCCAATTGTTAGATTAAGCTTTGAACCGATGTATCTTAGATAAATGTTGTTCAATACTGTTTATTATATATATATATATATATATATATATATATATATATATATATAGATAGATAGATAGATAGATAGATAGATATATCCACAATAAATACCAATATATATATATATACATATATATATATATGCATGTTTCATTAAAAACGACAGACAAGGTACTACGATTGAGCTTTTTATTTAAGTTTTCTTGTGTTCTAACAAGAGCTTTCTTTACAGGACAAAGGGGCGTGTAAGAACTGTCCAAATGTTTTATGTTTCCGAGCGCTTTCGGCTATACCTTTAGCCATTATCAAGGATGATTCGATTTTTCAGCTTAATTCAGTGTGTGCATTATGTGTATGTCTTAGTGTATGATAGGATGTTTTTAATTTCCGAATACGGTTAGCACATTATGGCCTTGTTCATACTTGAATTAAATAAAATTATATGTAAAAATAAGTTATATTTAATATAAAACAAATAGCTTATATTTAAAAATAAAAATATTTTTTTAAAGAATTGCTCTGTATAATAAATACATTGAGCTCTTTTTGTGGATCAGTTTTAATATTTTATATTACTAGGAACCGCTTGGATTATATACCAACGGATTTATTTCCTTTACTAAATATATATATATATATATATATATATATATATATATATATATATATATATTTATTTATTTATTTGTATTTTCGATAGAAATAATTTGTAAAAAGGATTAGAAAGAAGTAAATCTATATTTTTTAAGGTTTTATTGAAATTTTATTTAAGTTTCCACATGTCCTCCATCATTAGCAATACAAAGGGTAATACGATTTTGCAGTTCACGGAAAACATTTGCCAACTGATTTACAGTAATGCCTGAAATGACATTAGTTATTTTCGCTATACTTAAAACTAGGTACATTAAACTTTATAACATTTTTTACAGATTATTTCTATCGCAAATACAAATAAAGTTATAAATTTTTTAAAGCGCACACGAACTTTATGGACACCCGATATATATATATATATATATATATATATATATATATATATATATATATATATATATATATATACACACACCGTGTAACCCGGATATAAGAGACACGGATATAAGAGAAACCGGGATATAAGATAGATTTTCTCTGGTCCCAAATTAGAGCCTGTGTTAATGTATATATAATAGACCAAACCCGGATATAAGATAAACCCGGATATAAGAGACTTCTTCTCCAGTCCCGACAACTCTCTTATATCCGGGTTACACTGTATATATATATAATAAAAAGACTTAAACACTAATATTCCATGGTCATAATTTATTCCATTGGAATCGTAAATACGATCCAATTCATCAGACCTACAAAAATTTGAATTTGTAGGTCTGATGAATTGGATCGTATTTACGATTCCAATGGAATAAATTAAGACCATGGAATATTAGTGTTAAATCTTTTTATTATATCCTTACTCTGTCCTGGACATTGAGTTCTACCTGGATTCTATCCCCTTGGAATTCATTTTTATATACATATATGTATGTGTATGTATGTATATTTATTTATATATTTTAGATATATGATTGCATATGTATCTGTATATTTTCTACTAATATTATCTATATATATATATATAGTTTACTGCTACAGCAAGCAGAGACATTTTTTTCTCTCCCGATGATGACCATGTTGGCCGAAACTAGTCGAGGAATATAAATGAAATAATAATAATAAAAGAATAAGAATATTAATCTACAACCCAGTATGTCTGGAGGTTTTAATTTGATTTTTCTAATAATTTTTATCGTTCAAAATATGTATATATATATATATATATATATATATATATATATATATATATATATATATATATATATATATATATATATATATATATATATAATTTTTATACACATATGTATGTGTATGTATGTATATTTATTTATATATTTTAGATATATGATTGCATATATATCTGTATATTTTCTACTAATATTATCTATCTATATATATATATAGTTTACTGCTACAGCAAGCAGAGACATTTTTTCTCTCCCGATGATGGCCATGTTCGTCGAAACTAGTCGAGGAATATAAATGAAATAATAATAATAAAAGCATAAGAATATTAATCTACAATCCAGTGTGTCTGAAGATTTTAATTGATTTTTTTAATAATTTTTATCATTAAAAAAAATATATATATATATATATATATATGTATGTATGTATTTATATATATATATGAGTGTGTGTGTGTGTGTGTGTGTGTGTGTGAATGTATCCCATCTATATGTTTTCCTCTGTCTATCTCTCTATAATTCCCTCTTTCATCGTGCTATTATTCTCTCTGACACATCAATATCATTATCCATAGCCTCGCCCGCATTTGGCCCAACCATCAGGGTTCCAACTCATGAATCAATTTAATTAGGTACTAAACAACCCCTGTCTGGTTCAACAGCCTACCAGCCGTTCTCCGTGCGCATGTGCACCCCAGATAAAGAGTTGAATGCCGCCGTACTAAACGCTGTGGTACGGTCGATGCGCCCTGCATCTGATCTTGACGATTGACCTTGTTCCTTTACAAACGATTCCAACAGGGTTGCTAGTTTACAGGACAATTTTATCATTTTGTCACTCAAAGTTTCCCAGTTGGTCCTTATCTTGTCTATTAATCTTTGATAAGCCAGACTTATTGCTGCGCTTGTTCGAGATAATGGCTGAGTTAAGCAGTGATCGGGTTGGCTGGGTCGGTGGTGATAAAACCTAAATGGTTTGGGATTATCTTACCGAGATGGATAGATGGCCTTTCAAGGGAACGTAACGGTCAACAGCAATGATTTATATCCGAACGAGGAATTAGTGTATACGAGTCATTCCTCTCAGTCTATTTTAAGCGATTCATATCTATCTATCTATCTATCTATCTATCTATCTATCTATCTATCTATCTATCTATCTATCTCTCTCTCTCTCTCTCTCTCTCTCTATATATATATATATATATATATATACATATATATATATATATATATATATATATATATATCTGTCTGTTCATATCTATCACTGTCTTTTCATATCTATCTATCTATCTATCTCACTCTCACTCTCTCTCTCTCTCTCTCTCTCTATATATATATATATATATATATATCTGTCTGTTCATATCTATCACTGTCTTTTCATATCTATCTATCTATCTCAGTCTGTTCATATCTATCTATCTATTTCAGTCCGTTCATATCTATCTATCTATCTATCTATCTATCTATCTATCTCAGTCTGTTTCTATCTATCTATCTATCTATCTATCTATCTCAGTCTGTTCATATCTATCTATCTATCTATCTATCTATCTCAGTCTGTTCATATCTATCTATCTATCTATCTATCTATCTATCTCAGTCTGTTTATATCTATCTATCTATCTATCTATCTATCTCAGTCTGTTCATAACTATCTATCTATCTATCTCAGTCTGTTCATATCTATCTCAGTCTGTTCATATCTATCTATCTATCTCAGTCTGTTCATATATATCTATCTATCTATCTATCTATCTATCTATCTATCTCAGTCTCTTTATATCTATCTATCTATCTATCTATCTATCTATCTATCTATCTCAGTCTGTTCATAACTATCTATCTATCTATCTATCTATCTATCTCAGTCTGTTCATATCTATCTCAGTATGTTCATATCTATCTATCTATCTATCTATCTATCTATCTATCTATCTATCTATCTATCTATCTCAGTCTGTTCATATCTATCTATCTATCTATCTATCTATCTATCTATCTATCTCAGTCTGTTTCTATCTATCTATCTATCTATCTATCTATCTATCTATCTATTATTATTATTATTATGAAAAATTCTCTCCGAGCGAATACTTGATGTCAGATAGATGCCAATCCTTCATCTTCCTTCATCCGGCGCTACAGCGTCACAATGGATTTAACCAAATAACAAAAACTTGAAGACTTCCAACGCCAGCAACAGCACCATTAGGTCATACATGTAACTAGAAAGGAGAATAATGATATAATCAAGGTGATGGCTCTCCACACTACCCAAAAGAAAAGGTTGGGAAGGAAACGCCCAATCCATAAACGTGGTTTTGATAATGTTTCTTCCTCGAAACAGTCAAACTCA
This sequence comes from Acanthosepion esculentum, assembly GCA_964036315.1. NCBI lineage: Eukaryota > Metazoa > Mollusca > Cephalopoda > Sepiida > Sepiidae > Acanthosepion > Acanthosepion esculentum. Next base: position 6,076,923 of record OZ038516.1, on the reverse strand, counting down.
ACATTAACCTTAATATCTAAGTGGATTAATATCGAGGTTTGGCCGTCCCGGGTAAGGCGATAAACTACATCCGCGTCCCAGGTAAGACGATAAACTACATCCGCGTCTTGGATAAGACGATAAACTACATCCGCGTCCTGGGTAAGACGATAAACTACATCCGCGTCCTGGGTAAGAAAGACGATAAACTACATCCGCGTCCCGGGTAAGACGATAAACTACATCCGCGTACTGAGTAAGACGATAAACTACATCCGCGTCCTGAGTAAGACGATAAACTACATCCGCGTTCTGGGTAAGACGATAAACTACATCCGCGTCCTGGGTAAGACGATAAACTACATCCGCGTCCTGAGTAAGACGATAAACTACATCCGCGTTCTGGGTAAGACGATAAACTACATCCGCGTCCTAGGTAAGACGATAAACTACATCCGCGTCTTGAGTAAGACGATAAACTACATCCGCGTCCTGGGTAAGACAATAAACTACATCCGCGTCCCGGGTAAGACGATAAGCTACATCCGCGTCCTGGCTAAGACGATAAACTACATCCGCGTCCTGGGTAAGACGATAAACTACATCCGCGTCCTGGGTAAGACGATAAAATACATCCAAAAGCAAGGCCTCTGATCAGGGGTTTTTAAGGAGCGTGGTCTTCCCAGGTCCACCCTGACTCGGTGTGGTAGCACCTGTTAGGGTTCCATATATGGGCAAATAGTTAACACCCCAAACTGGGGTCAAAATACCATGAAAGTGTAAAAATAGGTTTTAATACCAGAAATATTTTGTAAAAATTATTACCATTTTTGAAAAGCAAATATTACCAGCAATACATTTTCTGACAAAAAATATTACCAGCGAAGGAAAATTCTTATCAGAAATAGATTTTTCAAGGAAAAAATATTACCAGAAATAGATTTTTTGAAAAAAATATTACCAACAATGTAAATTTTGTCGGCATTAAATAATCCATTGAGGTTGATATGCCGTAAAACAAAACAAGCCAAATCTATGTTTGAATGATAGCTGTCTTCATTTATCTAAATTTCAATAGAATTAATACAAAATTTGCCACTTAGTTGATTGGTGTTACCTTCAGCATTCCGACTTCAGAGTTTCGTAGACGAATCCTCCACTAATCACTCCGTTCACCTCTCGCCTGTGGAACTCCCTTCCTTATTCCTGTTTCCCTGACAACTATAATCTCCAACTGTTCAAATGTAATGTCAATCGACATCTCCAGTTGCCTTGATCTATCCACTATCCTTCTCCACACCCTTTCCTCTTTCACTCCTGTCTGCTCTCGTTCCAAATCTTCTGTAACCCCTTGCGTGCTAGTGGCTTCTCGCCTTACTTGGGGTGAAATGCTTAAAAAAATAAATAAAAAGACTGATTACTACCCAATACACAATTATATATATATATATATATATATATATATATATATATATATATATATATATATATATATATATACATGATGTTTTAAGTCGTCCTTAAGTGTTTTATCACATCGTGTGTTGGTCTTAATAAAATAGTGGTCTATATTTATACATGAGAACTCTTATGTAGCGAAGGAATCATATTTTTAAAACT